>BJCM01166108.1:0-13923 GCA_018326385.1 Flaveria bidentis | reverse complement strand
ACTTTTGTCTTCAGACTTTGTCTTCAGACTTTTGTCTTCAGACTTTTGTCTTCAGACTTTGTCTTCAGATTTTTGTCTTCAGGCTTTGTCTTCAGACTTTGTCTTCAGACTTTTGTCTTCAGACTTTGTCTTCAGACTTTTGTCTTCATACTTTGTCTTCAGACTTTTGTCTTCAGACTTTTGTCTTCATACTTTATCTTCAGACTTTTGTCTTCAACTGATATAGACTACTTCAGTTGTTATGATGTCTATGGGACTTAAAGGTTTTTCTGATTTGGCTCATTGGTTCTTTTGGTCCAACACCTCTAGACTCACCACGTGACCCAAGAACTGAACCTCACACAACCAGAACACACACTTGTAGAAATTAGCATACAACTTCTCCCTTCTCAACGTCTCTAGTACCTCTCGAATGTGACAGGCATGCTCCTCATCACTCTTCGAATAAATCAAGATATCATCGATAAACACAATCACTGATTTATCCAACATCGGCCGACACACTCGATTCATCAAGTCCATAAAAGCAGCTGGCGCGCTGATTAAACCAAAAGATATAACGAGAAACTTGTAGTGTCTATAATGTGTGTGAAAAGCTATTTTAGGAATATCTTGCTCCTTCACCTTCAGGTGATGGTGGCCTGATCGATGATCTATCCTTGAGAACCGACTGACACCTTGGAGCTGATGAAACAGGTCATCGAATCTCGGCAATGGATACCGATTCTTCACCATCAACTTGTTCAGCTCCCGTCAATACACGTACTCATACTACCATCCTTCTTTTTCACGAATAAGACTGGAGCACCCCAAGGAGAGATACTCGGTCTAGTGAAGCCCTTATTGAGTAACTCCTGCAATTGCTCTATTAGTTCCTTCATCTTGGTTGGAGCCAACCAATATGGTGCCTTAGCAACAGGTTGGGCACCTGGTATCAAGTCAATTTGAAACTCGATCTCGCGGTATGGTGGCATACCCGGTAAGTCTTCTAGAAACACATCTGGAAAGTCACACACAACCGGTACATCAGAAAAGTTGTGCTATTGGCGTATCCACATCCTTCACGTAGGCCAAGTAGGCACTACATCCACGCCTTATGCACTTTCCCGCCACCGCCATCGAAATCACCTTCAGGATAGTTGTAACTCGAACACCGTAAATTGTCACTAAACTCCCGTCAGGCACTATAAGTTTGACAATCTTCTTGCAACACATAATGTTCGCCTCGTAGTCCACCAAACAATCCATTCCCAGGACTACATCGAAACCACTTAAAGTTATCATGAATGGTCTAACAAGAAACTTATGACCTTCTAATTCTATATCACAACCTTTTATCTTCTCAGAAATCCTTGTATACTTACCTATGGCAGTTTCTACATCGAAGGGCTCATCAATACTTCTAATCCTAATAGGCAACATAACACAAAAGGCAGCAGAAATGAAACTCCTACTAGCACCAGAATCAAATAACACATGCAAGAGTTTGGTTTACTAGAAACGTACCTGACACCACATCGGTGTCCGTCCTAGCCTCCTCCTGGGTAATCGTGAAGGCTCTGGCTCTCGCTTTCTGCCCTTCACCTCTAGCCTTCTTCACTACCCTATAACTTTCAGCCCTCGGCTTCTTACAGTCACTATTCATGTGGCCCTCCCCGCCATAGTTAAAACACCTTGCCACCTTGCACTCTCTTGCATGTGGCCAGGCTTCCCACACTTGAAGCACACGTTCAGACCCCACCTACACTCTCTAGTGTGCTTCTTTCAACACTTACCACACCTCTTTAACCCCATAACGGATGTGACCACACGTCGGTCATCCACCTGCGCACTCTTGTTATTTACTGGGGCATCGCCCCGTCGAAATCTCTTCCCGATCCAATTCCGGTCCACCACCTTTCTTACTCACCTCAGCCACCACCACTTCCCGTTTATCATACAGCCTCCCTGCCAGATCAACCACTGACCTAAAGGTGCTCGGCCGAGCGGTGATCATATGCCTGCGGATGTCCGCTGGCAATCCTTGGATGTACCTCTTGATCTTCCGTGACAAGGGCGTCATCTGGTCTCGCACCAGCCGTGCCATCTCATAAAATTTGGTGGTGCACTGTTGGTGTGTCATGGTTCCCGCCTCCAACTGCGAGAACTTCTTTTCCACCTTGTGAAGTTCCCTGTGAGGACAGAACTCATCGATCACCAACTTCTTCAACTCGTTCCACCTCATCCTCCTGATTACCCTACTACTCTTGGCCTGGACAATGTTGTCCCACTAACAAAAGACCGAGTCCACGAATGAGTGGGTGGCAAACTTCACCTTCTGATCCTCCCGACACTTGCTGATATGAAGAATGGCTTCTATCTCTCTCATG
Organism: Flaveria bidentis; assembly: GCA_018326385.1. Lineage (NCBI taxonomy): Eukaryota > Viridiplantae > Streptophyta > Magnoliopsida > Asterales > Asteraceae > Flaveria > Flaveria bidentis. The sequence continues at coordinate 11,554 of BJCM01166108.1, read as the reverse complement.
CACTGGTGAGCAGTAGCAGTAGTGCCATTGCTATCGAAAGTCGGCGGCTTGTATCTTTGAAATGCCCTATAGTTACAGCCTCGTGCTAACTCAGGCACATGCTCTTCTTCCTCTTCCTCATCAGTCGAGACAATCGTCTCAGTCTCCGGTTGCTCTCTCCCTCCCGAGGACCTATTCCTCTCATTCCTTTCTCCTTCTCTTACAGCCTTTATTACTTCGGTCATGACAGAGAGTAAGATTGTCCGCATGACCTGGTGAACCTCCTCCACCATAGCCTCCTTAACCGAGGCTCTTAAATTAGCACTCTTGTCATGAACCTCCGGATGAGGGGTCTTAGGCTCTTCATGAGCCACCTCTTCAGCTCTAGGTCTTCCTCTTATGACTTATGGTCCAGCACCACGTCCACCACGGCCTCCACCTCGAGAAGCCTTAAAAGATCCACCACCAGCCATCCTCTAACACACTATAAGATCTAAACACTAACACTGTCATTCAAGGTAATAGCTTAGTTTATGTCAAGTATAGTAAGTCCCTAATTATAGTGGCCAGTTGTGATTAGCCACTTACTTTACTCTTCATATACCAAGCATTTCCTATCCTGACTACATCATTATCCAAATCTACTAAAAGCACATAGACCACATAACATGCACACATAAGACTGGTTAACATTAAAGAAAATACCTGATGGCACACAACAACATGGACTGGCATCCCTTCCCTTTGTCCCATTCTCAGTTTAAGTTTAGGTTTCTTTTGAAAATATTTACCCGTTTCACTTAAACTCTGGCTCTGATACCAACTTGCAAAGCCCCGATTCCCGGGACGCTCATAGCTGGACAATCATCGATCATAAAACATAAAATATACATTTGTATCTATGAAAAACATCGTAGCAGAATAATTTAAAACCATTTCATATATTAATGACTAATTTTGCAAAATAATACATCATTTTTAATAGGTTATAAAATATTATTGTTTGCATTACATCACAAAAACGTCATAGTTATGCAAATGGATGCCATCCCAAAAATACCGAGTAGCTGCCCTATGCCATCCTCAGCAACAATTACCTGCCAACTAGAAAATACATAAAAGTCAGCATTGCTGAGTGAGTTCTAGTTTTGCAAAATAAAATAATTTTCTTTCATTAATAACCATTCTTTACTTCCATACATGATCATGCATCATACATACACATAGATATTATATTATTAGCTTCCACCTTTATTCAATATCTTTCATTCAATGTATGTCATCATTATCATTCTCTTTCATTCATAGTTTTCCTTACTTATCTTTCGTACATTTGTCATATTTCATACTTACATTCCGGACCAATGCCATGTGCTATACCCCAAACATTGCGCACAAAGTTGGTTACTGGGCCTGAGGTCTATCAATAGACCCCGAACATTATGCACGAAGCTGACTCCAGTACCTAGGGCAAGTGTCAAGGGTCCCATACATATGGTAAATTACAAAGATTCGACCCTATTGTGCATCCTTCCGGGGTAGCTAATCCACACACAGTTGAGCTAACACCCTTCATTGGGTGTCAGCCTCCATACATTGCTTGCAAAACTTTCTTACATCCGTTCATTCATTAATGCATGCATTCATTCTTACTTTACATTCCACTTATCATTATTATTAACTTCCGCTTTACACTACCTAATACTTTTCGTTCATGTCATACTCATAACACGTAAGTCAAAGAATAATACATAATAGCAACGTAAGATCAACATAATGCATTCATACATATAATCACATAAACATAACATAACCCATCACATATCATCAAAAACATCATGCATCATCCATTCACAAACACATACACATGCACAACAAGTAAAAGTCATCATAGAACATAACTGACCCTCTGCGGGACAACTAGGGTTCGGGGGCGGCATCCCCTAACAGCGGGGTCCTGGGGGCAGTAGCCCCTAGTGGGGTCCAAGGGGCAACACCCCTAGGCGGGGTCACATTATTATAGAAAAATCGATCTTCCTATTAAAACCTCTTAAAATCTTGGTCATTTAATTCATATATTTAGTATGCATTTCTAGCCCCAAACAAGTTTAAAACCTTTAAATAGGGGATCTAGAACTCACCTGGACTTAGTGAGTAGCTTCTCAATCAAGCTTTCTAAGCAATGGTCACACTACGTAGGCTGCAGATAAGTTAACACTCAAAGGAGTTAATTTCTACCTAACTTCGCTGCTAATTTCGTTACCAGATCAGCAATTTCGCTGCTAATTTTGCCAGCAGTTTTGCTGTTAGTTTCGCTATCATCTTCACTAGTAGTTTCGCTGCTAGTTTTGCCCAACTTTGGTTGGAAAACCATGTCTGTGAAACTACCTGTGAAACTATAGTTTTGCAGGAAGTCTTCATAGTTTCACAGGACGCCTACGCAATTTTGCTGGATGAACCCTTAATTGCACAGGATGAACCCTTAATTTCGCAGAACGGGCTGAAAATTATGAACCAACCCATTTGGACCCAAAACATCAATCTTTTACATCAAAAACCTTGGTTTATTACCCAATAGGCTATATCTAAGCTTCTTACATATTTTCTTACACAAAAACGTGAGTTTTGAGCAAACCTTTGCCACTTTCAAAAACCCCAAGCCCTAGAATCCGAGTTTACATCAAAAGGAACGATTAAATGATGTTTCTTATCTAGATTCTTGGTGTTTTCTTGTTTTTCGGATGCCCACGAACACCGATATTCAAACAGTGATCAACCGAGCCTTGAATCTTCAATTTTCTCCACTTTCTCTCTCTACACTCTCTCTCTCTAGATTTGGGGTGTTGAGTTGCAAATGAGAGTTGCTCAAGCTGATCCATTTACATATACTCGGCATTCTTGGGACCTTTAACTCACTAGACACATAACCCCAAAAGTTAAGTCGGTGTATAACCCATATCCATCTTATTTACATTAAATAATCTCATCTAAGCCCATTATTATTATTTGGCTTACTTAGACTTTATTCGGGCCGTTACACTTCTACCAGCACATCAATGACAAATACTGCTGATACTTTTGGGGTGCCTTCAAATTCTAACTATTGATGACAACATTAATGATGTCACACAACTCAGAAGAAGGAGCATCAAATGTTGGAGAGCATGGTGGTGGTGACAATGATCAAGAATTTCTTGATGCTGATAACCACTCTATTGATGACAACATCAATGTTGTCACACACTCATTGGATCAAGTTAATCATGATAAGTGTGCTGATGTGGAGGGTGAATCCTCATTGACATATCTGAATTTCTCTAATTTAGATCTATCTAAGCAACTTGCTGTAATCCCTTAGCTAAGGATCCACAAGGCTCACCCTTCCACAAACATCATTGGAGATGTTGATAGAGGGGTAAGAACAAGAGGACATACCCATGATGCAAATGTTTGTCTTCACTCTTGTTTCTTGTCCCGGATAGAGCCAAAGAAATTTTATGAGTCTTTAAAGGATGGAAGTTGGGTTGAAGCTATGCAATAGGAGCTGCTTTAATTCAAAAGATAGAAGGTTTGGAACCTATGTCCTCTTCCTTATGGGATGACTACTATTAGAATCAAATGGGTGTTCAGAATTAAGAAGGACGATAAAGGACTTGTCATCATGAACAAGGCCATACTAGTTGTTCAAGGGTATACTCAAGAAGAAGGAATTGACTACACAGATGTCTTTACTCCTGTAGCAAAACTTGAAGCTGTTAGGATATTCCTAGCTTTTGCTGCATCTAAGATCTTCAAGGTTTACCAGCTTGATGTCAAGTGCGCTTTTCTTTATGGGGTGATTGATAAAGAGGTGTATGTCAAACTTGATAAGGCTCTTTATGGGCTGCACCAAGCACCAAGGAATGAGACTCTATCACAGTATCTTTGTCAGCATGGCTACATGAGGGGTACTATTGACGAAACTCTCTTCACTAAAGAATATGTGGTTGATATTATCTTTGGGTCAACTAATTCAAAGCTCTACAAAGACTTTGAAAAGCTAATGAAAGACAGGTTTGAAATGAGTGCCATGGGGGAACTCGATTTCTTTCTAGGAATTCAAGTGAAGCAAGTAGACAATGACATCCTCATAAGTCAGTCAAAGTATGTTCAAGACATACTTAAAAGATTCAACATGACTAATTGTAAGGTTGCTAAGACACCCATAGCCAGAAACCACTCCTTTGGATTTGATCTTGAGGGGGAGTGTGTTGATGAGCATCTCTTCAGGGCAATGATTGGGTCTCTTATGTACCTTACAGCTAGCATGCCTGATATCATGCTTGCTACATGTCTTTGTGCAAGATATTAAGCTAACCCCAAAATGTCATACCTAATCACTGTCAAAAGAATTCTAAAATATCTCAAAGGTGCTCCATCACTTGGCCTTTGGTATCCAAAAAACTCAGACTTTAATCTGTATGCCTATACAGATAGTGACTATGGTTGCTGCAACATGGATGCAAAGTCTACATCAGGGGGATGTTAATTTCTTGGTGGAAAGATAGTCTCTTGGCAATGTAAGAAACAATCTTGTGTGTCTGCATCTACTGCCGAGGCTGAACACATTGTTGCTGCAAGCTGCTGTGCTCAAGTGCTTTGGATTCAAAATCAGATGTTGGACTATGAATTCAACTTCAAGGAGACTCCCATTCACATAGACAACAGTGCTATCTCAATCACAAAAATACTATGTAGCACTCAAGGACAAAGCACATCAATATCATGTATCATTTGATTAGAGATAACTTTTAAAAATATTAATCAAACTAGTCAAGGTTAACATAAATGAACAATATGCTGATCTGTCCACCAAAGCTTTTGATGAAAAAAGATTCAAATATCTTGTATTAGCTATTAGGATGATTAACTTTGAGTAGCTTTTCTTAAAACTTAATCATATTATTTCTAAAACCTGTGTGTCCTAATTTGTCTATTTTATCACCTTCATAAGCCTTTGTTCTCTTTGGAAGTAATCTTATAAGACATTCCTTAGATAGAGGAAAATCTTGATCTCTTTATCCTTTGGAAGATCTAAAATAACATTGAGAAGAAAATGCCTTGACAAACAAATATATACTTAAGTACTTTTACCTTCAGAAGAAATTTCTGGAATATCTTCCGAAGCTTAAAATCAACTTAAATACTTGTATGTTTTATAAGAAAAAATTTTCTTCGGAAAGCAATTTTCTTTCGGAAGTTTTTATTCTTCATACAATAAATACTTGGAGTTCTGAATCTCTTCCAAAGCAAAATTCTCAAAAATCTTTGTAATATCTTCCGAAGTCAATTTGCCTTTGGAAGCTTTCCTTCAAGAACTTCCGAAGCAAAATAACCTTCGGAAGATTTATCGACTTCCAAGTAAACTACTTTTTAGGCAAAAGAAAACTACCTTTTCAGAGATGGGATCAACTTCCAGATTTCAAAGTTTATCCACTTTCATTAACTTTGTCTCAGATCCTTTTCACATATAAACCCAACGGTTCCCCCCTCTTTCACTGTCTTCTTCATTTGCACTGTTTATCTGACCTAAATTCTTCCAAACTGCCTTTGTTCTACATCTTCCTTCACCTTTACGCTTCTCAAAATGGCCAATCTAAATCTTTGTAAAAACCCTAATTTTTCCATGCAACTTCATAGGCAACACAACCAGGTTGCTTTGTTGAACTCTAAGAAAGATGATTGTTTCTTAGAGATTTTCCATTTTCTAGCTCTGTCCAACTACTTCACCTCCTTTACCATTGATCCTACTCTTTATGAGGATCACTTTCTTGAATTTTGGAAGACCTACCAAGAGGTCATTATGGATGGGGAGAAGACAGTGTCTGCCACAGTGAAGGGGAGAACAATCTTTATTACTCTGGCTATCATCAACAATCATCATCAACTGGATGGCGAAGAAGGTGAGTTGTTCTTCCCACAGGAGGCTATAAATCATTCCTTTGAGCAGATGGGCTATGAGGGAGATTTCTCTATAAAGACCTTTAAGAAATGGAAGGTCTCATCCTAGTGGAAAAACCTTATTCATGTGGTTATCCATAGCTTGTCCAACAAGCATAGAGGATGGGACTAGTTTCCTGAGGATCTCTCCTTCATAGTACATGGAATGGTTCAAGGGGTCAAATTTAGGTACTCTCAGTTTGTTTATATAAATTTACTTGCTAACTTGGACTTCTTAGAGTATTACATGTTTCCTAGATATTTCAATACCTTCTCAACTATTAACTGGGCTCACAGTTGAGGGAAACAGGTAATATTCTTAAATTGGGACAGATGAAGCCCGACATCTTTAAAATATTGAAGAAGCCAATTGTTGGCTTCTTAGGGGTAGAAACAACCCTTATCCTAAGGAAGTGGATACTAGAGCTCCCACTTCTCCTAATGAGCAAAGCACTCTCATTTCCTCAAGGATCAGTGCTGAGGTTCCTCATGCTCAGCCTGATGAGCTCACAAGCCCAACTGCCTTAAGCCTTCATTTTGAGTCTTAACACTTAGGTAAACATCCTTCAAGGGACAGTTACCATCCCCAACCTCTAGACTTAAATCAGCCAATCCCCATCCTTGATTTCTATACTAATGAAGATTTAGGTTTCAGTGAGTACCATGAGTCTCTCTACTCCTCCCCCACTCAAAGAGAGATGAGTGCTCCTGAGTCACTTATGTCTAGCCCACATCAATCACTTGTTACTGAGGTGGATACTTCTGAACCTGTTCAGAATATCCATATGGAAGAGGCTCTCACTTTAGCAAGTGATTACATCATTCAGACCTCAACCATGGAAACTCAGCCCATTGACACTTCAATTGAAGTTGTCACTGAGCAGAAGAAAACCAACAACCAAGAACTTCATGCTGGTGGTGAGAGGGAAGACTTTGGTCCAACTCTCTTATCCCCCCATGATTCTTCTAATGAAGATGAGAGGAATCTGAGGCTAAAGGTGCAAAGACTATAAAAAACATGCACCTACCTAGTATCCAAGGTTAGTCATCTTGAATCTCAGGTGACTACCTTGCAAAACAAGGTCAATGATCAGCAACTTGAGACATCTTATCTTAAGGAAAAACTAGCCGGGAGACCTTTAAGAGGAGCTCAACCAGGAACACAAAAACCCGTGAATGTGATTCATCTAACCTATAGCTCACCTATACAAGTGGGTGATGCCAAGGGCAGTGTCATCTATAGACTCCTTCATTCAAAGTCTTTTCAAGGAAGGTATACCAAGGGTAGTGTCATCTCCACCTCAAGGAACTTCCAACTACATCATAAGGTGGATGTATGATGCAAACAGAAGAGCCCTGATTCTTCAAATAGTTCAAGGGCAACAAGAAGTCTTCAATTTTCAGACCTTGAACTACTATGAATGTCTTGACCTAATCAACATGCCACTTGTCAATCCAAGACAATCTAGACAAGCTAACAAGCTGGCACAAAGGATTCAAGAAAGAATTACTAAAGAGTTCAGTCTAAGAAGGAGACAAAGGCAATTAGGTGATACTATTGGTCAACTGGATGTTGAGGCAGACCCTAAGATTAGCTTCGAAAGGGAAACCTTGACTGAAGGCCTAGTGGTAGAGCCTGAGAGCTCTGTCACACCTACAACTACTTCAGCAATTTATTCCCATAGTGAAGCACATGTCGGTGAAGGTGTATCACAACCTCTCTCTTGCTAGAGCTTGGAGGCTACACTAAGCAATAAAGGCCATAGCTCTCTTCACCCCGAGTCATAAAGGTCTGTGAGTGACAAATGGAAAAGTAAAATGACTTCTAAGGGGATTGAAGAGGAGAGGGAGAGAGGAAGAGGAAGCTAAGGGGAGAAAGTTCCTGTTGGTCTGTAGGATTCATGGAAGCTGCAATCAGGGATGCCCCCTGAACAAACACTCAAGATGATGAGAGTTAAGGACAGTCGGAATTACTTACCTGCAAACCAGGAACTATGACATTGATGAGATTATATATCTCCCCTTAGAGGAGCTTAATGAACTAGCTAACATGGAATTGTCAAGAGAGAGGAAGGAAGCAGAGGATGCAAAGTTACTTCTCCAAATCAAAGAGGAGAAGAGACAAAAAAGATTGTACAAGCATATTCCCACTCTCTCCCTAGTTCAAGAAAGTCTTGCATAAGAGGCTGTGGCTACATAAGAACCTCAGGTAGACAAAGAGACTGATAGGATCAATATGATCAACTACATGAGTGCTACAAGCCTATACCAGGCATCTACACTTCTTCCCCTATCCTTTCAGTACATAGAGTTTGAGTATCTCAAACAGCTTGAGCTTGAAGTACTTAAAGAAAAAAGGCAACTAAGAAAAAGATGAGGGAAGATGTTGTAAGGTCAAGAGCCATCATCCAAAAGAGCATGAAGAAGTTTGCAGATAGACAAAGGATGATGAGCTTCTTAAGGCTGTATGGATTCTCCAAAAGGAGAATTGGCCCTATGACTCTATCTACAATGGATGAGCATATTAGGGTAATCAAGCAGAAGATCAAAAGAGGAGAACTATTTGATTTAAACTCCCCTCCAAGTGAAGTTCCTCCTAAGACAACACAACCTAAACCTCCTACTGAGCCTCAACAAGCTTCATTTTCTGATCCACAACTGGGTCAAACTCCCTCTCCTTGTGAACTTGTGATGGAGGAACACCCAACTAAGCAAGACAAAACTGATCAACAAGGTGCTACAGACCAGTCTTCTCAGTTATAGTCATCAAAGAGGAGGAAGAGGATGGCTTCTAAACCACAGTCAAAGAAAAAGAAGAAGTCTAGACCATCCACCTCATACCTTAGGGTGAATTAGATCAAACTGAGGAAGTGCATGAAGAGGCAGCTCAATCAACTCCAATTCAAGTGGCTCCTCTTGCTTTTGAAAGACCCATCTTATCCTGGACCTACACAACTAATCTAGAAAAATGCCATGTGATTAGGGATGAAGGTGGTGTGAATGAATACACATGGCAAGATCTATTCAACCTACCTCTACATGATCTCTTTGAGATAAGAAGATACTATGAAAGTCTAAGTAATCCTAACCATCTAATGAAGAAGGGAATGGTCATCATCATGATGAGGACTGTCAACTGATGAAGATCTTCAAATGTTTTGGCAGTATTAGCCTAGGGGGAGTTTTTAAGGATTTCATTAAGTCTGATGCAGCCAAAACATTCAAAGCATCCAAAGTCTCTCTGCATCCATGCACTAAAGTACTAAAGTAGAAATTCTTCGGAAGTTTTACATCTTACATGAGAAATATTTTAAGTGTAAAATCTTCTGAAGCCAAGAGCAATATCTTCCAAAGCCAAATATGAAGTCTTCTGAAGCTTCAAAGACAAAGTTTTCCAAAGCCAGTTTATGAAGACAGATTTTTTCCAAAGACTTTTATGTACAAGCTATTTTCTAATGTACTTTTTCATAAAGCTGGACCACCTTTCCGCTGTAACCTGTTTGGTTCACCAACATTCGCAAGTTGGTAAAAAGGTCCTTGCTTTTGGTAAACTGTACATTGAGGTCTTGTGTCTGAGCTTTCAAGTTTATGTACTTTATCCTTTTTGTAATATATAGGATGCGAGCTATGGCATGTCATAGTCATAATTCAAAAGGCAATCTGGCTTTTGACTCTACATTTGATTTTGTTGTCTAGTCTTATGTATCCAGCTGGCTTTTAATTTATGGCCGGCTGTAGGATGTAGTATATGTATCTCAAGTACTTGTAACTTTCCATTATGCTTTTGTAACACTTTGTAATAGAACTTGAGAAGTAGTACACAACATTATTGAAAACCAAATACTTGTGTTGTTTCCTATCTTGTTCTATCTCTTACTTACTTGTGTTCTTAGCATCTATTACTTTAGTTAACTAGTTCCCTATTTGATCTTTTAAGTGTTTTAAAGAACTCTCCTCAATTGTGTTGTTTTCTTGTAAAAGTGCATCACCCCTTCTAATGGTCCAGCACCCAACCCAAGCTATTTTAGAGGTAATAATCATATGTTGCTTTATCATCAGTCATTCTGGGTGTCAACCCACCATCTACTTCATCTTTGTATAGCCGGCTTGGTATTCCAGTTCTTCTTTAAGTAAGAATTTGTCTTTGCATTATTTTAGCTGCATCCAAATAACCCTTTAAGCAAATATACATTTTAATATCTTTGGGAGTGAGTCGAGTTTTCCGTATTGATGTAACCTGCCACTAACTGAATAATTAGATTCCAAAGCTACCGTGAAAGTTTGGGCGGTTAGTAAATCTCGAGCCATGATGGATAGGATGGGAAATTGATCTTCATTACCTTTCCATCAAGTGAAAAGTCAGAAATTTTAAAATCTAGTGGAGGTTAACACATGAATGGATTTTGTCACTCAACACAAATCTTCTCTCAAACTTACTAAGTCACATTTGGTTTGATGATGCATAATCCCTTAAGAGTTGATAATAATATACTAAGTAAGCAAACACAAAAAGATAGGTTTTTCAAGATACTTGTATATATTACTTCTTAACTCAAAGCATTAGAAGAGTTTTACAAGCATGCTAAATAAATTACAACGAGAAACTATATATACTACTATCTATAGCCAGTTATACTTTGATATCGGCTAGAAGCTTACGACTAAAAAGAAATACTACATTGCTAGAGGTAAGGTATCTTAGATAAAATACTATCTAAGATTTGGTAGTCATAACATGTCCATGACTTACCTTTGGTCACTAACTAAAGTTGGTAACTTTACTAACTGATAAGGAATGAATAGTGGAAAAAAGTATGGTCAACTACATGGGCGTGGAAAAGCACCATGCAGTATTGCAGGACCGTTGAAGGCTTTACAATTTACAACACAACAACACAAAGAGGAGAGCAAATCAAACTTAATCAAACAGCGAACTGGATTAACCACAAGAGATGATACTAATAACACAAGTAATTATATGAGACAGAACCAAAGAACACAACACAAGGAAATGGGTTTTCAAGATTGCAGTATATTGCTTTCTCAGGTTCTATTACAAGTTTTACAAAGCATACCTTAAGTTACAAGAACAAGAGAATACTTATACTACATCCTACAACCCGGCCATACTATGAAAGCCAAGCTAGATACAATTGACTAGACACACAACAGAATCAATTGTAGAGTCAAAAGGCAGATTGCCTTTTGACTTGTGACTATGACATGCCATAGCTCACATCCTAATATATTATAAAAAGGATAAAGTACATAAAGTAGAAAGATACTGACACAAGAGCTCAATGTAAAGTTTACCTAAAGCATGGACCTTTTCACCAACTCATGTAAGTTGGTGACTTTTCAGAGTGGCAGCGGAAAGGTGTCCAGCTTTAAGGAAAAGTACATCAGATAAAGCATGTTGAAAAAGTCTTCGAAAGAAATCTGTCTTCATAGGTTGAGGCTTTGGAAGACTTTGTCTCTGAAGCTTCAGAAGACTTCATGTTTGGCTTCGGAAGATATTGGTCTTGGCTTCGGAAGATTTCACACTTAGAGTATTTCTTGTTGCTGGTGTGAGAACTTCCGAAGCTTCTACTTCAGT
>BJCM01166105.1:0-11920 GCA_018326385.1 Flaveria bidentis | reverse complement strand
ATAGTTCTTAGTCAATAATGATTGAGAAACGTGTTCAAACTTAATCGTATGAAGTCTTCATGCGAATGGACCATGCTAATGGACCATACGCATGAATACTTCATGCTAATAGACCAGTCGCACGACTGAACCAGGAGACTGGATCAGTCGCACAATTGAGACATAAGATTGACTCAGTCGCACGACTGAACCTTCAGTCTTGTGTATGGATAAATCGCATGATTCATTCGCACGACTAAACCATGCTAATGGTACAGTCGTACGATTGAAAACCCTAAACTATAAATACCACTTAATTCGTGAAAAAGAAAAACACTTGAAGACTTTTGACACATATTCGTACCCTAGCCGTCCATAGACTCCAGAAAGCATGTTCCAACTTCATAGTTCGCAGTTGATCTTGTTCTAATCATTCTTAACATTTCATTAATTGTTAGATTGATTGAAATTGCGTTCTCACTGATTGGATCGCCAATCAAATAGGATTCCACACTATTTGATTAGGTATACACGCATAATCAATTAGTATTACGTACGTACACGGTCCTAACAATAAATTAATATAAAATTCATTACTGTAACAAGAAAATGATAAAGATTTTTATAAGTCTACACATTTTTTTATAAGTCTACACATTTTTTTAGTGTACTTATACCCTAAACATCTTCAAGAGGTACACCTTTTTTTAACATGCGATATTGGTACCCCTATGATTTAATTTTTGAACGTCCAACGAATGATTTTTAAGCCTGGTCACCCGGGTAAAACCATTGGCGAAGCCATCCATGCCCGCGAACACAGACAACGTTGGTGACCCGGCTCACCCATTATTCCAAGAAAAACCCACCACCCACTTGAAACATATTACATCTAGTGAGACTCCAACCCATGACTTCTACTTTGTAAAATCATAGGATGTCCTATTCTAAACAAGTTGATCTATAACTCATTGACGGCGTCCCTAATATTTAAGATCACAATTTTCCACGCGGGTATTTTTAAGTCCATCAGGTATCTCCGTCATCCTTTGCGTCATGCTTCCTATAAATTATTAATCGACTCTTGATTCATAACGAAAAATTTAAATTAGTTACTTGTTAACAACAATTTCTCTATAACACCAAATCATCTAACATTAAGTTTGTAAAAATTTAAACTCAAATCAGTTTGATGAGAGATAAACAACATACCATTAAACACTAGATAATGAGTTTTAATTGATTAATCTATAAAAAAACCCAATTTCATAAAGTTTCATCTTCTATCTCTATCACCGTCTGTTTCCGGTATAATATTATTGTTGCCGACAGTAGAAGACATAAATGAATACTCCTTTATTTGATCGATTTGTATATGTTAACCAGTGGATTCTCGTACCAACTCTAAATGATTCTTATTTTTACTTTAACTCTCATATTTTTGTTTCTTTTATTTTTATTTCATTCTTCTTATTTACCCTAATATCTGCAAGCGCAGTATAAGAGTTGGGTTTTGGACAACATTTAGACTTAAGACTCATATTCACGAATAGATTGGAATAGTTTTAATTATGGCTGCAATTTTTATTCAAAATTGGTTCTATGTTTCAGTGTACTAAAGAGAAGTTCATCTACTGAAAAGATTCATGTTTATTCGTCTATTCACATTCACATTCGTGAGCCTTTATTTATCTTCGTTCATTTTATTTTAACAACACTTTAATAATCCATAATAAATAATCACTAAACCATAACTTTTGATTTGGATGAGACACACCACTCTAAATATTTATTCTAATAATAAGTTGTACAGTTCAACACTCCAACCTGTTTCAAAACCATCTGTAGAGTCCAACCCACACTGGCGGAGCTTCATAGGGCGGGGGGCTATTTTTTCGTCCGTAGTGTTAAATTTTTGACCCGGTAATTTAATTTTTTATATAAATATCGAGTTCGTCCCCCCTAAAAAATTAATTTCGTCACCGCCCTTTTACGAAAGAGTTCAAGCTCCGCCACTGCCGACCTATGTTCTTTATTTAAAAATGTTATTGATCCTGTTTATAATTCAATTTGAATACTATTCTTTATCATTATTGGTGTCCGTTTGCGTTCCTGTATGGTGAGTTTATCGGTCTATGTTTGTTTAATATATTAACGAAATAACATTAATACAAGTGATCATGTTCATTTTTAATGCGAGACATAAAAAAAACTCTTTTGTTTTAACATTCATGTTCATTAGTGTTTTTTAATTAAAGTTAAATAAACAAATATGAATAAAAAATTATATTACAATTTAATAGATATATACATCTCAACGTAATTTCTATGGTGTATAAATCAGTTAAAATATTATATAGCTGGGAGTGTGATTTTCTTAATTAGCAGTAAAATTGAACCAATTATAGAATAAAAAGAAATAGCCAATGACATGCATGCTAGGGGTTGGGGCATGTCTAAATGATTGAGATTAGATACCTTGTATGCAATCGATTCTACTAAGTATATCGTGAAAGCCATTTCTAGTTACGCGTGCCTCGTTGAATGCACGCTTGAATGTCGCTTGGCGTTAGTCTTCTTAAATATCTTGTACCAGATCACTTAATTTGTAAATGCATAATCACAAAGTTCGCCTGAACATTTAAAGAATTCATGAAGTACTCATCGAAGGAGTCAGCCGCGATTCCGTATCCCATTTCCTGAACAACAGTTGTACACATTTGTAAGGCGCTAAAACCAATTCGACATCTCACATCATACATTGTCAAAATCATGTGTAAGCTCACATCCATTGAGTGAGAGAACGAAACCTTCCCATACAAAAGGATGGAAACTTTCTTTATCAAAATGCAATTTGTCTCGGTGCAATTTGTCTCGGTGAACAATTCGTCAGGTGAATACAAAATAGTAAGTTTTTGGATGAACAACCCATCAAGTGTAAACCGGACAAATTCTTGAAAATTTAGATGTGCTGTTACATATGGTTAATAATTTATGAAACCTATCAACGTTTTAATAGAAGCGAATTAAATGTTCTTATTTTGGTATTTTATCACTATTGGTCTCCTATTAAATCTTGTGATTATAATAACAACAATAGGTAGAAAAGAGTATCATGTTATCATACATGGAAGATTAAAATAAACAAAAAGTGATATTTTATTGTAAAATAATGAGTGTGTAGGGTGGAATACAAAAGCTTTTTTGTTTTTAGTAAACTTAAAAAACAGCTTAGGTAGCAATAATTACGAGGTTTAGGTATGAACGAAGCTACTATGCATCTTCTGAAAATAGAATCTGTTGTTTAGATTATTGCAGCACCATAAAATCATTATAATAAGGCGCTAGAAGATTTATGGTATACATACTGGAAAGTGAAAAATAGTAGTTTTTGATTATATTAATCAGCCATAATTAAGTATTGTTCTTGTAATCACGAACGTAACACGTTCATTTGCCTTTTCGCTGGGTTCAAGATTTGCAGATGGATTTGGAGAACGTGAATTACAGGTAGTGAAATTAATGGAGAACTGGAGATCACTGTGTTTTTCATATTTATCAACCAAAACATTATTCTAAGCATGCTAAAATTAAATTTAATGGTAAATAATTTCACAAGATCTGATTCTCCATGTGAAATAGACGATTATGGGAAGATAAAAAAGTGGAGAGTAGAATTGGGCAATTTAGTTTATAATAATGTATTTAAATTTGAAACGTGGTAGTTTTGGGGTAAAATTAACTAAAACGACGAAATAGTTTTGATAAATTTCACATCTAAACTTAGAATCATGACAACACTATATCCTCTTTCACACACACACAAAGAATTTTCTAATTGTGTGATTATTATCTTACAAAAAGGGTGTGATAAACACACACACACAAAGAATTTTCTAATTGTGTGATTATTATCTTACAAGAAGGGTGTGATAAGATGTGAAATTATCATATAAAAATGATAAATAATTACGCAAAAACTTTGTATGCCTCACATAAAATAACCCGGCCACTTTGTAGCATAACCGCCCCTGGCCCCTATATATTATTATTAATTACATACATAGTCACTATGCTGTGCTTTGTAATGAGGTTTGATTCTAACGCTAACGACCGTTAATTTCTCATTTACATTGAAGTACATATAAGTAATTTCACATATCTTTAATATGAAAATTAAAAAAAAATTGCAACCCCAACCCTCTCACTTTGCCTGAACACCGCCTCCCACCACCATATACCCACCATCATTCTGATTATGATTATTATGATTACTATTATTTTAGTATTATTATTATAACTTTTTAGTTGCATTAATTTCTCACCAACAACTGAAAAGTTTGGAGCATAAATACATAATTATTATTATATTATATCATAGTATTATTGAGTCTAAGAGTCGGAATTGTTTGTGGGTGGTATTTTCTTATTTGAAAGCGAATCTTTTATAGTTAATAATAAAATAATTTTAACGAGTAAGCTTGCATGTGACACGTTCAACACAGAGAAGAATAATAAATGAAAGTAACTGTATGTCCTAGGATGCAGCTTAATTAATTTGTATTTGTATTTGAATTTGAATTTCTACCTAGCTAGCTCGATCTAATCCTAGTGCTAATATATGTTAAGAGTTTTAATTAGGTTGAGTTGTTCACTTGATAATTTTGAGATCCATCACAGCTAGATCGACCTAACTTAACGCCACCGTACGTATAGATCGATCTGTACGTAATCCTTAATTATCCTCAATCATAATCTCTGGTGATCCATTTCCAGCTAGTACTTGTTACTTGAGGCATTATATATGTCGGTTGCGGAATCCTCCACGCAATGGTCACAACCATTCCGTTGCATGGAATTTCCTAAGATTCTAAAAGCAACGGCAAACTTTAACGAAGCATTAGTAATTGGGAGGGGAGGTTTTGGGAAAGTTTACGTAGGCGAAGTAATCAGTGGATCAAGTCTTGTCCATGCTGCCATTAAACGTCTGGATCTCAACTCAAGTCAAGGGCCAGAAGAGTTCTGGGCGGAAGTTAAAACACTTTCTAAGTTGCGCCACTGTAACATTGTGTCCTTGATTGGTTACTGTATTCATGATGAAGAAAAGATACTTGTGTATGAATATATGTCTAACGGAACGCTTGATAGCCATCTTCATAAACACCATACCTCAATTGCTTGGCTTTGCCGACTCCACTTCTGCATAGGTATCGGTCGTGGGCTACGTTACCTGCACGAGGATACTGGAATCGACTCTGGTGTCATACATCGGGACCTCAAGAGCTCGAATATTTTGTTACATGGAAGCTGGACGGCTACAATTTCGAATTTTGGGTTGCCAAAAACATGCCCAAAGGATCAGCCATCTACTTATGTTAACACTAATATTAAAGGCACTTTTGGGTATTTTGTGAAATTTGGTATCAAAGGCTCATTCATTATTCGATGAAACGTGTGAATAAATACAACTGGAGATCCGATCAACTAGGAGAAGAAAAAAGGAAAACCAATAAACACCAAAATCACTTTCTAATCGGTAGGTAAAATAAATATAAACTAAATAAATAAAAGATAATCCCAATACTTCCTCTCAAGTTGGAGCATGAAGATCACGAATGCCCAGCTTGTTAAGTAGAAACTGAAGTTGTTGAGCTCCCAGAGGTTTAGTTAGAAGATCGGCAAGCTGGAGTTTTGAATCAACATGAACAGGCCAAATTTCTTGAGAAGTTACACTTCCACGGATAAAGTAGCAATCCATCTCAACATGCTTCGTGCGTTCATGGAAAACATGATTATTAGCTATGTGGCGAGCAGCTTGGTTATCACAGAACATGGGAGTAGGACCAGCAATATGAATGTTGAAGTCTTGTAGTAGCCATCGAAACCAAATGACTTCACTAACGGTGGTAGCCATGGCCATGTATTCCGCTTCTGCTGAGGAACGTGAAACAACAGACTGTTTCTTGGTCTTCCATGACACTGGAGAACCACCTAAAATCAAAAAATATCCGGTACGTGACCGCTGAGTGGTGAGACAGCCAAGCCAATCGGCATCGCAATAAGCAACAAGTTGAAAATCATCATGCTTTGGAATGAAAATTCCTTGACCCGGTGTAGCCTTGAGATAACGAAGGATTCTTGTGACAACCTCCATGTGTTCCTTTCGGGGATCGGAGACAAATTGGTTCAAAATGTTGACCGAGTAGGCAATATTGGGTCTAGTGGCTTGTAGATATAACAAACGGCCAATGATCCGTTGATATTGTGTAGCATCAGTTCGTGGACTATCCGAAAATTCATGGATTTTTGCATTCCGCTCCATTGGGAACGAGCTAGGGCGACTGCCAAGAAGGCCGCAATCTTGTAAAATATCAATGGTATATCTGCGTTGGCTTAAAACAAGACCATCGGACGTCTTGGCGACCTCGATCCCAAGGAAATATTTAAGAGGGCCTAAATCCTTTATGCTGAAAACATTGTTGAGATATTGCTTAGTGGAATCGATTTTGGAGAGATGATTTCCCGTGATGATAACATCGTCAACATAGATAAGAATGGCAACAAATAACTCTCCATCTTGAAGCGTGTAAAGCGAGTGATCGGCTCTCGACTGCTTGTAACCAAACTTGATCAAGGCATTAGTGAATTTTTTGGTACCACGTACGGGAAGCTTGTTTCAAGCCATAGAGCGATTTTTTTAATTTGCAGACACGAGTGTCATTCTTTTTAGAGAATCCTTGGGGAATCTTCATATAGACTTCTTCTTGCAACTCTCCATGCAAAAAGGCATTATTGACGTCTAACTGATGTAAGAGCCAATTTCTTTTAACAACTACAGTTAAAAGACATCGGACTGTGACCAGTTTGGCAACTGGGGCAAAAGTGTCATGGTAGTCAACACCTTCAACTTGTGTATAACCCTTTGCCACTAAACGCGCTTTGTACCTCTCTATATCTCCATTGGGTTTGTATTTGATTTTGTAGACCCACTTGAAGTCGATGGCATGTTTGCCTTCTGGAAGATCCTCCAAGGACTAGGTGTCATTCTCTTCGAGAGCCTCGATCTCTTTTTGCATGGCCTTTCGCCATTCAGTGTCCTGCATGGCTTGGTAAAAGGTTTTAGGCTCACTACTTTTAGTAATGGCCGCCAAGTAAGCTTTGTGAGAATCAGAGAATTTATCATATGAAACATAGTTAGCAAAGGGATGTACCGTCGAAGAAGACTGATCGGATTCGGGTTGCGTGTGGTCTATCGAAGGAGGCAACTCAACGTTAAAATCTCAGAAGCGCACTGGTTGACTCTTGTCACGTTTGGATCTGACCGGTTGCTCTTTATCATTTACAATTGGTTCCACAACAGATGGATTCTCCATAGATACATTTGGTTGCTCTTGTTCATTAATAGGTTGCATGGGTGGGCTTGAAAGCCCAGAGGTGTCATAAAAATTTCCATTATCATCAGCCGAGCTTAATGATTCGGTGGTAGGTTGGGATGGCCCACCCTCATGTGAATTTATTTTATTGTTTCCTTCTTCATCAGTGTCCTCAAACCATGTAGAAATTTCAAAGACACTCTTATCAATACTTTCTTTCTTTAATTTCATGTAAGGGAATATCTTTTCAAAAAACCGAACATCGCGTGAAACCACAAAACTCCCATCTTCTATGTCAAAAATCTTGTACCCCTTTACACCGACGGGATAACCAATAAAAATGTCGGGTTTTCCCCTTGGCTCAAATTTATCTCCCCCTGTCACTGTACTATGATAATATACTAGACATCCCATGGTCCTCATTTCCTCATAATCAGGTAGCCTACCCATAATAATTTCATGGGGTGTTTTGTGGTGTATAACCTTGGAAGGTAGCCAATTGATGATGTAAACTGCCATTTCGATGCACTCGCCCCAAAATCTCTTTGGGAGGCTTCCTTGAAACATGAGGGCTCGGGCCATTTCAAGTATGTGACGATGTTTACGTTCAACCACCCCGTTTTGTTGGGGTGTGTATGGGCACGTTGTTTCAAGCAATATACCCTCTTGAGAATAAAAAGTTTTCATTCTGTTAGATGTGAACTCTCCTCCGTTATCACATCTAATTCTTTTTATCCGTTTTTTAAATTGGGTTTCAATCATTTTATGAAAACTAATCAAGCAGTCACTTGCTTAATCTTTATGTTTAATGAGATAAACCCATACACCCCGGCTGAAATCATCAACAATAATAAGGAAAAAATTAGCAAGAGTGGAAGACGGTTTTCTATATTTACCCCAAATGTCATAGTGGATAAGCTCGAAACATTCATTGGATTTAATAAAGCTTTTAGGAAAAACAGATCGAGTATGTTTGGCCTTCATACATGCATGACAAACATCGTCTTTAAAACCAAAAGAAACATTTTTCAAAGACTCAATGTGACTAAGTTTCGAGGTAGAGGCATGACCTAATCTAGAATGCCAAACTTCTGCATCTGTCTTCAAAGTCATGACTCTTCTAACGTCCCTGAGCACACTCATTCGATAAAGACCATGCACGCACTTACCCGCTCCAATCAACCTCTTCGAGTGTAAGCCCTGAATAACACAAAAATCCGGGTAAAAGCTTACAACACAGTTCAATTCTTTGGATAATCGGCTTACAGAAAGGAGATTGCAATTAAATTTGGGAATATATAAGACTCCTCCCATTTTGGTACCACCCATTAGAGTGTAGTCACCCGTGGCCTCGACAGAGATACTTTCTCCATTGGGAATGACTACGGGTGTTTTAGAACATGCCTTGGATGCGTTTTCAAGCATACCATGCTTATGGACTATATGATCTGTGGAGCCCGAGTCAACGATCCATTCATCATTATTAATATTAATCATACCTGCCATGTTGGCCTTTCGTGGAACATCACCTTCTATTTTGTCATTGGTTTCTGAAAGATGCTTCAGCAATGCTTGATATTGTGTATCGGTTAGTCCTCCCACAGTACTTCCTTCGCCATCAACATGAGCCACCTTTGGTTTGGCCTTTTCATTCTTCAATCTTCCAGGCCACCAGTCCGGATACCCAATAACCTTGAAGCACCCTTCTTTCTTGTGACCGTCCCGACCACAAACGGTACAGTGCTCTTGATTATCACTGTTGCGCTTGTAATCCCTTTGCAAAGATTTATCTCCGGAATTTCCACGTCTATTGAAGCCATCTCGCCGTCCCTGAGAGTAAGTTTGAAACGCAGCGGGTTCGATATGACCTTCTTTAGACGCAGTTATGGATCGTTGTTGCTCATCCTCGGACGCTAGTCTATACGCCTCTCTAAGTGTGGGGTTTGGTTTCATGGATAGCACCTGTGTGCGAATGGTTGAGAATCCACTATCCAATCCCATAAGGAACTGATATAAACGTTCTTTTTCCTGAAAATCATTCAACCTTTTTCCGATTTCACAGGTGCAGTGACCACAAGTGCAACGAGGCGTGGGAAGCACGGACGAGATCTCGTCCCAAAGACTCCTAAGAGCTGTATAATAAGCCGAGACAGAATTATTATCTTGCTTTGTGATAGTGAGTTTTTGCTTCAACTCATACGCGTGTGGGGCGCTTTCTTTCCCGAACCGTTCTTTGAGGTCGGCTCAAATTTCTGCCGAAGTGTTGGCGTATTTAACGCTCCCTCTGATCGTCTTCTCCATGGATGCCGTCAACCAGCCCTTGATCATTGCATCACAGCGCATCCACGCTGTGAATGTGTTGTGTTTTAGATCGGGTTTCGGAATGGTTCCGTCAACAAAACCCATCTTGTTTTTGGCGAACAGAAAGTTTTCCATCTCTTGAACCCAATCACTATAGTTGCTGTCAGTGAGGAGGTCGTTAGTTTGCATCTGCCTTGGCGAATCGGAGGCATGGATGTAATAGGGTGAGCTACTGTCGATAGCTTCTGTTTTCTGGTTTTTCGGTTGTTCATCGGCCATGTTAATGGCTTGGTAATTGATGATCTTCAGTGTTGAATATGCAACGAACAGAGAGAACACTATTTGGTAGAATGGTTGACATGCTTTCCTTCCACTCCAACAAAGAAGACTCAGGTATTGTATTTCTAGCTCCTCTAGTATAGTAAATTTAATGCATGTTTATACTTATGTACGTGTATCTGACTTTGCACGTATATATTATCTGAAAACATGAAAACTAATGCTATCTTCTATTTCACAAACAAAAGATTATTGTTGTTTATTTTTCTCAGGATGCATGTGATAGTTTGTAGATTAGCTTATGCATGCCTCTTTCTAGCTCAGGCGTTGCTAGCTAGAATATACAACACGTAATAACAATCACTAGAGACTCATTTACATTCGTTATGATCCCTGACCCAAATTCTAGGATTCATCTTCAGTGACAGCCTTATTTGGCAAATTCTAATTGCCATGGAATAGTTTCTTTCTTTTACTGCTCTAAAATGTGCATAAGCCTTTTACAAACACCAGTATGGAGACTCCATATTACCTAAGAATCTTACATTTATATCATCTGTTTTTATTCATTTGTTTCAGCCCGAGGTGTTTCAGGTAATAGCAGTGACAACAATAGAATTGGCAGTAGTACTGTTCGTGCAGACAACAATATTACGTTTCCAACAAAAGAAGTTGGTGCCTATTCCCCAAGCCCAAGCCCAATCTCAAGCACAAATGTGAAAGAATTTATGTTTGCTGATTTAAAGAAGGCCACCGAAGGGTTTGGTCAACATAGGCTTGTGGGAGTGGGAGGTTCTGGAAAGGTGTTCTGCGGTTGCGTTGTCCAGCAGAACACGTTAGCCCCTTCAACACACGGTGATCAAATTGTTATTGCTGTGAAAAGGCTCAATCATGAAATCCGTCAAAGACATAAAGAATGGTTGGTAAGTATCACCAAAATGCACATCAACTTACACCTGTAATGAAAGCTAAATATTTGAATTTTGAGGGACGAACGCCGCCATACTCTAAACCTTGATGTTTGCGGTGTAGCATTTTACTTGCAGAGTCTCACTAGCTTGATGATAATCATATATAAATAATCTAACTTCTACGGAGTACCTCAAGCAATACTGTATAAGCAATTTATTTGTATCCTGGCTTGAATTATAAGTACCTTGACCTATGGTAGGCACTAGGCAATTGATGTCTGTTTTCTGCCACACAAACGCTAAAACTACAAAAACAATCCTTTTTGGTTGTGTTTAGTAAAGCCAAAATATACAAGTCTCATCAATTTGTTGGTTACGTTTTGCATTTAAAGCCATCAAATTTCTGTTAAACAATTCTCATGAAACTTGACGGAAAACTTTCTCCTTGAATATATACATATATATACATATATATATATACATATATATACACATATATATATACACATATATATACACACATATACACACACACACATATATATATATATATGTATATATATATAGGAGAGTGTTCAAATGAGAACTACCTTTTTTATGAGAACTCTAAGAACCAATCTCAACCACTCATTTTTTATCACATGAAAATCACATGTCATTTCCCCCTTTTTTTTAAACATTCGTAAATTTTTTTCACGACATCATTTTTTTTTAGAAAAAACACCATAAAATTCAGTATTTTTTATCTTTCCAACGCTTACCATATTGATATACTTTTCTAAAAAAAATCATACATCCGTTGTTTACATATGTGTAAATCTAGTTATACACATGTGTAGTCATGGATTTACATATGTGTAAATCCGATATTACACATGTGTAAAACGAATTTTGTTAAAAAAAACGAGAATTTTTTTTTTTTTTACGAAAGAGGGAAAGTTAGGGAACATTTTTATGTTTTTATTTTTATGTTATTTTTTAATTTATAAATTTTTTAAATATGTTTTTGTTAATTACAATTTTATCATTAAGAACTAGTGGTTAAGATTGGTTTCTAGAATTATTACAAAAAAACTA
>BJCM01166101.1:0-16517 GCA_018326385.1 Flaveria bidentis | reverse complement strand
TTTCACTCGAATTGTCAATCAATTACAGATTTCAGTGGATTTTTGAAGTTTCTATGTTTGACAGAACTTTAAAAACACTCAACCGAAAGCTCTGATACCAATTGATAGGATCAATTGAGACAATCTGTAATCATTTATGTAAACAATTCAAGAGAAACACAAACAATTGTAATCAATTCAAGCAATATCAACAAATTCACAGTTCATTGATATAGCTAAGACAATTACAAGAGTAAGAAAGCAGTTAACAATTCAAGCACACAATCTCTCAATAACTACTTAGCCACTCTTTTACTCTCTAGTCTAAGCTATTTATACTAGAAACTAAGGAACTAACTATTTACAAAACTAGTCCCTATACTAGTACAAAATATAAAATATACAATAAAAGACTAAATGTTAATCTTTCAAGGGTTCTAACATAAAGATTTTTAAGATGCAGGGCTTCATCTGTCCCAATTTAAGAATATTACTTGTTTTCCTCAACTGTGAGCTCGATTCATAGTTAAGAATGTACTAAACATATCTAGGAAACATGTAATGCTCTAAGGAGTCCAAGTTTTCTAGTATATTTGTATATACAAATTGAGATTACCTAAACTTGACCCCTTGAACCATCCATGCACTATGAAGGAGAGATCCTCAGAAATGTAGTCCCACCCCCATGCTTGTTGGACAAGCTGTGAATGACCAAATGTCCTAAGTACTTCCGCTGGGATGAGACCGTCCCTCTCTAGGTCTTTATAGATAAATCTCCTTTATATCTCATCTGCTGAAAGGAATGGTTGACAACTTCCTTTGGGAAGAACAATTCACCTTCCTCATCATTTAACTGAAGATGATTATTGATGATGGCTGGAGTGATGAAGATTTTCCTGCCTGCACTGAAGCAGATAGTGCCTTTTCCCCATCTAGGATGACCTTTTGATAGGTCTTCCAAAACTCAAACAGATGATCCTTATAGAGAGTAGGATCAATAGTTAGGGAAGTGAAGTAGTTTGACAGAGCTAGAAAATGGAAAAACCTTTGAGAAGGTTAGACCTTTCTTAGAGTTCAGCAAAGCAACCTGAATGTGTTGTCTATGAAGATGCATGGAGAAATCAGGGTCGTTTCTGCAGTTTAGGTTGGCCCTTTAAGAAATCTTAATGGTGAAGCAAATGAAAAACAAAGGCGGTTTTTGGGTGCATTTAGGTTTTGCAAAGGTATAGGTGAAGAAGATAATGAAAAAGGGGGGAACCATTGGGCTTATATATGAAATAGATCTTAGACAAAGTTAATGAAAAAGGATAAACTTTGAAATTCGGATGTCGGTCCGACCTTTGAAAAAGCAGTTTTCTTTTGCCCAATAGTTAGTTTTCTTGGAAGTCTAAAATCTTTCGAAGGTTTAACTTCGGAAGTTTTGATGAAAAGCTTCCGAAGCCAAAATAGCTTCGGAAGATATTCCAAATAGTTTAGAAAATTTTGCTTCGTAAGAAATTAACATTTGAAAGTTTTAATAAAAACTTCCTAGAGTTAATTGCTTTCGAGAAAATGTTGTTCTTTAAAATATACAAGTCTTTAAGAATAAATTAAGCTTTAGAATATATTTTGGAAATTTCTTCTGAAGGTATAATTTCTTAAGTAGTTGTTTGTTTTGAAGAATTAAATTTCTTCCAAAGGTTAATACAAATCTTCCGAAGGATAAAAGGTCAAAAATTTTCAAAGATCTAAGGAATGTCATCTAAAAAGATTTTTCTTTCTAGAATAAAACAAGGGCTTATGTAAGTGATAAAATATACAACTTAGGACACACAAATTTTAGAAATCATATAATTAAGTTTTAAGAAAAGCTACACAAAGTTAATCATCCCAATAGTTGTAACAATATATTTAAATCTCTGTTCATCAAAAGGTTTGGTAATCAAATCAGCATATTGTTCATTTGTGTTAACTTTGACTTTTTTGATTAATCCCTTCTCAAAGTTATCTCTAATCAAATGATACCTAATATTGATGTGTTTTGTCCTTGAATGTTGCATAGGATTTTTTGTGATAGAAATAGCACTGTTGGTGTCTATGTGGATAGAAGTCTCCTTGAAATTGAATCCATAATCTAGAATCTGATTCTGAATCCAAAGCACTTGAGCACAGCAGCTTACAAAAACAATGTATTCAACTTCAGCAGTTGATGCGGAGACACTAGATTGCTTCTTCCATTGCCATGAGACTACCCTTCCACCAAGGAACTGACATCACCCTGAAGTAGATTTTACATTCATGTTGCAGCCACCATAGTCACTATCTATATATGCATACAGATTGAAGTCAAAATTCTTTGGATACCAAAGACAAAGTGTAGAGGCACCTTTGAGGTATCTTATTTTTCTCTTGATAGTGATCAGGTGTGACGTCTTGGGGTTGGCTTGATATCTTGCATAGATACATGTAGCAAACATGACATCAGGCCTACTAGGTGTGAGGTACATAAGAGACCCAATCAGAGCCCTATAAAGATGTTCATCTACACACTCCCCCTCAAGATCATGACCAAGAGAGTGGTTTCTTGCTATGTGTGTCTTAGCAACCTTACAATCACTCATGTTGAATCTTTTAAGTATGTCCTTAACATACTTTGATTGACTTATGAAGATTTCATCTTCAATTTGCTTCACTTGAATTCCTAGAAAGAAACTGAATTCCCCATGGCACTCATTTCAAATCTATTCGTTATCAGCTTCTCAAAGTCTTTGTAGAGCTTTGGATTAGTTGTCTAAAGATGATGTCATCTACATATACTTGAACTAGCATTAAGTAATTCCTTGTTCCTTTGATGAAGAGAGTTCCATCTACAGTACCTCTTTTATACCATGCTCATAGAGACACTAAGATAGAGTCTCATACCACTTCCTTAGTGCTTGGTGCCGCCCATAAAGAGCTTTATCAAGCTTATAGATATAATCAGGATGATTAGGATCTGCAAACCCTGGTGGCTATTTGACATACACCTCTTCATCAATCACTCCATAAAGAAAAGCACACTTGATATCAAGTTGGTAGACCTTGAAATTATTGGATGCAGCAAAAGCTAAGAATATCCTAACAACTTTCAGTCTTGCAACACGAGCAAGGACATCTGTGTAGTCAATTCCTTCTTCTTGTGTGTATCCTTAAACAAGTAGTCTTACCTTGTTTTTGATGACAAGTCCTCTATCATCCTTCTTATTCCTATAAGTCTATTTGGTTCCTATAGTAGTCTTCTCTTGAGAAAGAGGACATATGTTTCAAACCTTTTGCCTTTTAAATTGAAGCAGCTCCTCCTGCATAGCTTCAACCTAACTTCCATCCTTCAAAGCTTCATCAATCTTCTTAGGCTTTATTTGGGATAAAAAGCAAGAGTGAAGACAAACATTTTTATCATGGGTCTATCCTCTTGTTTTTAGCCCTGAATCAATATCTCCAATGATGTTTGTGGTAGAATGAGACTTGTGAATCCTTAGCTGAGGAATCACAGCCAGTTGCTTAGATAGATTTAAATTAGAAAACTTTAGATCTGGCATTGAGGTTTATCCCATCACATCAGCACACTTATCAAGTGAAACTTGATCCAATGAGTGTGTGACATCATTGATGTTGTATTCAATGGGATGATTATCAGCATCGAGAAATTCTTTTCACTATCACCATTAACATTTTCTCCTACATTTCAACTCCTACATCTAAGTTATGTGCCTCTAAGCTATAATTTGAAGGTACCTCAGAAGTATCAGCTGAATTTGTCATTGTAGTGCTGATAGGTACTCCATTTGTAAAGATAGTTACAACTAGAGCTGGAGTTGTGTATGTTGAAGATCTTCTTAGCTCAAATCTTGGATCAGGATAACCAACAGGTAATATATCTGTGGACCCTAAAACATGCTCATAAGATTTGTTAAAACAATTAGTAACCAAATCAAGATCAAATAGCCAATCAGGACCAGAACCATGCACACTGGGAGTGTGTTCATTGAAGGTCACATTAGCTGACTCCTCAACTACTCTAGTTCTGAGATTGTTTAGCCTCTAAGATTTGGCTTGAGAAAAGTATCCAATGAAATGTCCATCATCCGATTTCTTAGCAAAATTGGCAATTTGATCTTTGGTATTCAAGATAGGGCAAGGACATCCAAATGACCTAAGAAAACCAGTGAAAGGTTTCCACTTGTGCCAAAGTTCATAAATAGTCTTTCAATATGTCTTAATTACTAAAACTCTGTTTTGCATATAGCAAGCAGTGTTGACTACCTCTGCCCAGAAGGTGATGGGTAGTTTAGAGTCAGACAACATAGTTCTTTCAGCTTCAATAAGTGTCTTGTTTCTCCTCTTAGCAACACCGTTTTGCTGAGGAGTCCTGGGAGCACTATATTGTCTTGTAATACCATTGTGTATCAAGGATTTGGTTCTCGAATTCAGTTCCTTGATCATATCTTATGGTTTTGACCTTTTGATCACATTGATTCTCAATCTTTAAGATGAAATTCTTCAGAATCTTAGGGGTCTCATCCTTAGTTTTAAGAAAGAAGACCCAAGTGAATCTTTTTAGGTCATCTTGATCACCAAATAGTAAGAGGTCCTTCCTAGACTCATTACATTGGTAGGGCCAAAGAGATCCATATGTAATAAATGTAGGGGAGTAGTGATGGAGTTTCTTTCCTTTGGCTTGTGAGATACCTTGTGTTGCTTCCCTTTCAAGCATGCAACACAGTGTTCATCAGTTGTAAACTCTTTCTTTGGCATTCTAGTTACCAAATCATTCTTAATTAGTTTATTTATGTTCTTAAAGTATACATGACATATTCTTTTATACTAAAGGAAAGACTCATCACTATTTGCTTTAGATAGAAAGCATGAAACTTCTTCTGAAAGGGTTGTTTCTTCAAATCCATCTTGTACATGCTCCTTTTCCTGGGGGCTCTGAGCAGGATATGCTCACGAGGAATGACCACCCCGGGCTTGAGAACAATGCATTCATGCTCAATAAAGAGAATATTATAACTTTGATCACAAAATTGAGATACACTCAGAAGATTGTGATAGGTTCAAATGGATCGATCTGTATGAATGATTTAAAGAAATTGACAATTATATGAACAAGTAATCAACAGATGCAATTATCAGAAACACTCATAGAAGTTTCATTGATATTCGCATAGGATTACAATGTACATAGAGAGAGTTCTCAAAAGTATATTCTATGTGTGTACCTGCACAAAATACATATAGTCCTATTTATACTAATTAAGAAACAAAAAGAACATATATTTACAAAATAAGTCCCTATACTATGACAAAAACTAAACTAAAGATTAAAATGCTAATCTTTAAGAGCTCCAACAATAGTCCTCCTAAGATTTGCATTGGTCTTTAGTCAAATGAAATCTTCAGGTTCTTCTTTCACTTTAAACATTGGCTTCCCTTTATACCTCTCAAGCTCTCTCAATGCTTTCTTTATTGATGACTTGAATTTCTCTGCCAAAATTTCTTGTTCTGGCTTTGAATCATTTGTCTTTATCTTATTGCCTCCATCACCAAAAGAGTTTCTTTGGATAAACCTCCTATATCCATATTTGCACACATCTCAATTGGAGTTGTATTATCTTTTGTATAAATCTTCGGCACTCCTTTGCTTGAGATTCTCATGAACTCTATGTTTTCTATGGTTTTTGTCACTATATTTGCATATGCCCTTGCCTTTCTTAATGAAATCCTTTCCATTGCAACATTCATGACTTTAATAATAATCATGAAATACTTTCTGTCATGCTCAGCTTCAATAGAATTCACTTGTTCAAACTTTTGATTAGATAAGAATGATATGTAGCTCAGGTGAAGGAGTTTTAACTCAAATACTCCAAATAAGCTAATCAAGTCTTTATCCTAATCATATTCATTTCTAACCAACTTCAATTGAAAGTCTATAGAATCATAAACCATCAAAGGATTGATTTGGAAGTTTGAGTACCATTTATCACTTTCAATTCTGGTTTAGTCATTTCGTCAAAATACTTATCACTGAATGCTTCCAAGTAATCTTCTCCTTTAGATGCACTTGTATCTCATTTCATTTCTTTTTTCTTTAATGTAGAAAAATACATCTTGTCTTTTTGATCACACCTTGTTTGCAAAAATAATGGCATCCTTGAAATTCCTCTGTCAAGTAGTTTTACAGAGTTTTCTCCCCTAGAAGCCTTAGAAAGGTTAATGAGAGATAACTTATGTAATTCCTTTAAGTCTTGGACAAGAAGTTTTATGATGCTTGAGTAAAAGTGATAGACATCACATATTGCATTAACTCGTTTAATCAGAAAAGCATCAAATAGCTCATCATATTTCCATGCAACTATCTTTACCTCCTTTGTATTATTAGGAACAATCATTGCATTTAACAACTTAGAAATTGATTGTCCTATCTGCAATACATTTCTTACCAAATCTCTAGCAGATCTAGCTTTGTTCCAAAGCTGTTTTTGATCTAAATCAACTCTATAAGCACTCTTCTCTGATCTTGGAAACATATCCATCAACTTTTTCCTCTTTTCATGAGTTCTTCTAACTAACTCCATGGATTTAATCTCTTGAGGTTTCAGGATTCTTGTTCTCTTAGTGATCTACAAGTATTGTCGATTGTCCATGTCTAGAATGATCATTTTGTTATACATCCTTAAAGCTAGAATGCTCATACGTTCAGGATCAGGATGGTGCAATTCCATCACAAGAAATTCATCTATATTCAAGCTTTCACTCATAGGTGCCCACTCACCATGCTCTAACCCAATTTCATTAGGAGCAACAGGTGCTGACGACTCAACAATCATACACTTTTCATATTCTTCATTGATTTGAGTCACTGTTAGTCCATTAGGGAATACCCTATTGTATTTCTTCTTAACAAAATAGTTATATCTATCTTTAAAGTCTATAAGAATATCATCTTGCATATTGACAACTAGAGAATCAATTAAGTCACAAACATTTTCATCTTCTAATACTTCATCATACCACTTATCTGGTAAATCTGAATCAATATAATCTAAAGCTTCTATATGTTCTTGAACATTTTATTCAACAACTTCATCTTTATTATCAATCTTTTGAATCTTTGATGGGGCAATGGATGTCTCAACTTCATCTATTTTTATATCCTTCTCAGCTTCAGAATACTTTACATTACCTTCAACTACATCATCTTCTGAATCTTTCTCAGTTACTTTCTCAATCACACTCATTTATGTTTCTTTTTCTTTCTCAGTCATATTTTCTTTTAAGTTTTTGCAGGACCGTTAGAAGGGGTGATGCACTTTACAAGACAACAACACAATTGAGGAGAGTTCTTTAGAACACTTAACATATCAAATAGGGAACTAGTTAACTAGAGTATAAGATCCTAAGAACACAAGTAAATGAGAGACAGAACAAGATTGCAAACAACACAAGTATTTGGTTTTCAAGAATGTTGTATATTTCTTCTCAAGTTCTATTACAAAGTGTTACAAAAGCATATTGGAAGGTTACAAGTACTTGAGATACATATACTACTTCCTATAACCAACCATACTTTGAAAGCCAGCTGGATACATAAGACTAGACAACAAAATCAAATGTAGAGTCAAAAGGCAGATTGCATTTTGACTTGTGAATATGACATGCCATAGCTCACATCCTAATATATTACAAAAAGGATTAAATACATAAAGTAGAAAGCTTAGACTCAAGACCTCAATGTACAGTTTACCAAAAGCATGGATCGTTTCACCAACTTGTGAAAGCTGGTGAGTCAAACAGAGTTGAAACAGAAAGGTGGTCTAGCTTTATGTAAAAGTATATAAGATAATCGCATGTACATAAAAGTCTTAGGAAGAAATCTATCTTCATAGACTGGCTTCGGAAGACTTTGTCTTTGAAGCTTCGGAAGATTTCATATTTGGCTTCGAAAGATATTGGTCTTGGCTTCGGAAGATTTTACTCTTAGAATATTTCTTGTGTAAGATGTAAAACTTCTGAAGCATTTCTACTTCAATACGTTTACTGTATGCATGTAGAGAGACTTTGGATGCTTTAAATGTTTTGACTGCATCAGACTTGTTCGAATCCTTACAAACTCCCCCTAGGCTGATGCTACCAAAACATCTAAAGATTTTTATCAGTTGCCAATCCTCATCTTGATGATGACCAGAACTTTCTTCATTAGATGGTCAGTATCACTCAGACTTTCATGGTAACTTCTCATCTCAAAGAGATCATGCAAAGGTAGGTTGAATAAGTCTTGCCATGTGTATACATTTACACCACCTTGATCTCTAATCACATGCCATTATTTGGGATTAGTTGTGTAGGTCCAGGATAAGATAGGTCTCTTAGAAGCAAGAGGAGTCACTTGAATTGGAGTTAATTGAGCTGCCTCTTCATGCAATTCCTCAGTTTGATATGACTCACCCTGAGGTATGGAGGTGGATGGTTTAGACTTCTTCTTCTTCTTTGACTGTGGTCTAGAAGCCATCCTTTTCCTCCTCTTTGATGACTTTAACTGAGAAAACTAGCCTACAACACCTTGTTGATTAGTCTTGCACTGCTCAGTTGGGTATTCCTCCCTCACAGGTTCAGAAGAAGAGGGAGTTTAACCTGGCTATGGAATAGAAGATGAAGCTTGCTGAGGCTCAGCAGGAGGTTCAGGTTGTGTTGTCTCAGGTTGTTCAACCTCAACCTCCACTTCAAGAGGAACTTCACTTGGAGGGGAGTATAAGTCAAGTAACTCTCCTTTTTGATCTTCTGCTTGATTACCCTATTGTGCTCATCCATTGTGGATAGAGACATAGGGCCAAGTCTCCTTCCGGAGAATCCATACAG
This sequence comes from Flaveria bidentis, assembly GCA_018326385.1. Taxonomy (NCBI): domain Eukaryota; kingdom Viridiplantae; phylum Streptophyta; class Magnoliopsida; order Asterales; family Asteraceae; genus Flaveria; species Flaveria bidentis. The sequence goes on along the minus strand of BJCM01166101.1, from coordinate 7,658 downwards.
CTTCAAGAAGCTCATCATACTCTGTCTATTAGCAAACTTCTTCATGCTTTTCTGGATGATGGTTCTTGACCTTGCAACATCTTCCCTCATCTTTCTTTTTTTTGCTTTTTGTTCTTTAAGTACTTCAAGCTCAAGGTATTTGAGATACTCAAACTCCATGTACTCAAAGGATAGGGGTAGAAGTGTAGATGCGTAGTATAGGCCTATGGCACTCAGGTACTTGATCATATTGATCCTACCAGTCTCTTTGTCTACCTGAGATTCTTGTGGAGCCACAGCCTCTTGCCTAGGACTTTCTTGAATTAGGGAGAGAGTGGGAACATGCTTGTACAATCTCTTTTGTCACATCTTTTCTTTGATTTGGAGAAGTATCTTCGCATCCTCTGCTTCCTTCTTCTCTCTTGAAAATTCCATGTCAGCCAATTCATTAAGTTGCTCTAAGGGAGAGATATAATCTCATCAATGTCATAGTTCCTTGAATTAGGATGAGAGTGGGAACATGCTTGTACAATCTCTTTTGTCACTTCTTCTCTTTGATATAGAGAAGTATCTTTGCATCCTCTACTTTCTTCCTCTCTCTTGACAATTCCATGTCAGCTAGTTCATTAAGTTGCTTTAAGGAGAGAGATATAATCTCATCAATGTCATAGTTCCTGGTTTGTAGGTAAGTAATCATGACTGCCCTCAACTCATCATCTTGAGTGTTTGGTCTGCGGGTAGACCTGATTGCACCCTCCATGAATCCTGTACACCAAGAGAACTTTCCCCCCTTAGCTTCCTCTTCTTCTTTCCTCCTCCTCCTCTTCAATCTCCTCAAAAGTCATTTTCCTTTTCCCTTTGTCACTCACAAACCTTTGTGACTCATGGTGGATAGAGCTTTGGCCTTCATTGCTTAGTGTAACCTCCAAGCTCTGGCCAGAGAGATGTTGTGATACACCTTCACCAACAGGTGCTTCACTTAGGGAATGAATTGTTGAAGTATTTGTAGATGTGACAGGGCTCTTAAGCTCTACCACTGGGCCTTCAATCAAGGTTTCCCCCTTCGAAGCTAATCTTAGAGTTTGCCTCAACATCCAGTTGACCAATAGTATTACCTAATTGCCTTTGTCTCCTTCTTTGACTTAAATCCTTAGTAATTTTGTCCTGAATCCTTTGTGCTAGCCTGTCAGCTTGTCTAGATTGGCTTGGATTAACTAGTAGCATATAGAGCAGATCAAGACCTTCATAGAAATTCAAGGCCTAAAAATTAAAGACTTCTTGCTACCCTTGAACTCTTTGAAATATAATGGCTCTTCTGTTAGCATCATATATCCACCCTATCATGTAGCTGGAAGTTCCTTGAGGTGGAGATGACACTGCCCTTGGTATAACTTCCTTAAAAAGACTCTGAATGAAGGCGTCTATATAGTCCTCATCAATGTGAACTTGAGGAAGATGCTGAGTATGGACAGTTGCAAGTAACGATGGTGATTCCTCAATTTCTAGGTTCTGTGTCTGTAATGACTTTCTCTCCCTTTTTGGTAGCATCACCCACTTGCATAGGTGAGCTAGAGGTTAGATCAATCACATTCACAAGTTATTGTGTTCCTGGTTCGGATCTTCTTAAAGGTCTCCCATCTAGTTTTTCCTTAAGATAAGATATCTCAAGTTGCTGATCATTGACCCTGTTGTGCAGGGTAGTCACTTAAGATTAAATATGATTAACCTTGGAGACTAGGTAGGTGCATGTTTTTGATAGTTTTTGCACCTTTAGCCTCAGAGTCCCCTCATCTTCATCAGAAGAATAATAGGGGGATGAGAGAATTTGACCAAAGTCTTCTCTCTCACCACCAACATGAAGTTCTTGGCTGCTACTTTTCTTCTGCTCAATGACAACTTTAGTTGAAGTGTCAATGGGCTGAGTTGCCATGTTTGAGGTCTGAATAACGTAATCATTTTGCTAAAGTGATAGCCTCTTCCATATGGATTTTTTAACAGGTTAGAAGTATCCACCTTAACTGATGTGGGCTAGACATAGGTGACTTAGGAGTACTCATCTCTCTCGGAGTAGGGGAGGAGTAGAGAGACTCATGATACTCACTAAAACCTAAATATTCATCAGTATAGAAGTTAAGTTTAGGAATTAGGTGGTTTAAGTCTAGAGGTTGGGGATGGTAACCGTCCCCTAAAGATTGTTCACCTAAGTGTTAAGACTCAGAGTGAAGGCTTAAGGTAGTTGGGCTTGTGAGCTCATCAGACTGACCATAAGGAACCTAAGCACCGATTCTTGAAGGGATGGGAGTGGTTTGCTCCTCAGGAGAAATGGGAGCTCTAGTACCTATTTCCTCGTATATGGGTAAGTGTATGGGGGCCTGCATAGACTCAATAGCTTGTGCATTAGTTTGTTTGGATTTTCTTTTGTAAGTGTGGGTGATTTGAGGCCGTTTTGCTGGTTGGGAGATAAAAGGTGTGGGTTCAACACTAGCTTGTTTTTCTAGGTTGTCACCTTGAGCAATGAGCTCTACCATTTTGGGGACAAGGCCTATTTCTTCCCCTAAGAAGCCTATAGTTTCTTCAAGATTTTAAAGATGTCGGGCTTCATCTATCCCATTTTAAGAATAGTAACTATTTCCCTCAACTGTGAGCCCAGATCACAATTAAGAATGTATTGAACATATCTAGAAACATGTAATACTCGATGGAGTCCAAATTAGCAAGTAAATTTGTATAAACAAACTGAGAGTACCTGAACTTGGCCCCTAGAACCATTCCATGCACTATGAATGAGAGATACTCAGGAATCTAGTCCCACCCTCCATGCTTGTTGAACAAGCTATGTATAACCACATGAAGGAATGATTGACAGCCTCCTTTGGTAAGAACAACTCACCTTCTTCGTCATCCAACTAAAGATGAGTGTTGACGGTGGCCGGAGTTATAAAGATTGTCCTCCCCTGCATTGTGGCAGATAGTGCCTTCTCCCCATCCATAATGACCTCTTGGCAGGTATTCCAAAATTCAAGCAAGTGATCCTTATAAAGAATAGGATCAATAGTGAGGGAGTTGAAGTAATTTAACAGAGCCAAAAAAAGCAAATCTTTGAGAAACTATCATCTTTCTCAGAGTTCAACACAGCAACTTGGTTGTGTTGCCTGTGAAGTTGCATGGAGAAATCAGGGTTGTTTCTGAGATTTAGATTGGCCATTTTAAGAAGGTTAAGGGTGAAGGAAGATGAAGAACAAAGGCAGTTTGGAAGAATTTAGGTTAGAGAAATAACGCAAATGAAGAAGATAGTGAAAGAGGGGGAAACCATTGGATTTATATGTGAAAAGAATCTGAGACAAAGTTAATGAAAGATGATAAACTTTGAAATCCAGAAGTTGGTCTCACCTCTGAAAAAGTAGTTTTCTTTTGTCCAAAAATTAATTTTCTTGGAAATCAAGAAATATTCTGAAGGTTATTTTTCTTTAGAAGTTCTTGAAGGAAAGCTTCTGAAGGCAAATTGAATTTGGAAGATATTTCAAAGAATTTTGAGAATTTTGCTTCGGAAGAGATTTTGAATTCAGAGTGTTTATTCTAAGAAGAATAAAAACATTCAAAAGAAAATTGCTTTAGGAAGAAAATTTGTTCTTATAAAACATACAAGTATTTAAGTTGGTTTTAAGCTTTGGAAGAGTTTTCAGAAATTTCTTCCAAAGGTAAAATTACTTAAGTAGATATTTGTTTTTTTAAGACATAAGTTTCTTCCAAAGGTAATTTTAAATCTTTTGAAGGATAAAGAGATCAAAATTTTCAAAAATCGAAGAAATGTTTTTTTCAAAGATTTTACTTACAAAGAGAACAAGGGCTTATGATGGTGATAAAATAGACAACTTAGGACACACAATTTTTAGAAATAATATGATTAAGTTTTAAGAAAGTCTACTCAAAATTAATTATCCCAATAGCTGATACAAGATATTTGAATCGTTGTTCATCAAAAGCTTTGGTGAATAGATCAACATATTGTTCATGTATGTTTACTTTGACTAGTTTAGTTAATCATTTTTCAAAGTTATCTCTAATCAAATGATACCTGATATTGATGTGCTTTGTCCTTGAGTGATGTACATGATTTTATGTGATTGAGATAGCACTGTTGTTGTCTATGTGGATGGAAGTCTCCTTGAAGTTGAGTCCATAGTTCAATATCTGATTTTGAATCTAAAGCACTTGAGCATAGCAGCTTGCACCAACAATGTATTCAGACTCAGAAGTTGATGCAGATACACAGAATTGTTTCTTACATTGCCAAGAGACTATCCTTCCGCCAAGATTTTGACATCCCCCTGATGTAGACTTTCCAGTCATGTTGCAGCCACCACAGCCACCATCTATATAAGCATACAAATTGAATTTAGAGTTCTTAGGATACCAAAGGCCAAGTGATGGAGCACCTTTGAGATATCTTAGAATTATTTTGACAGTGATTAGGTGTGTTACATCTTGGGGTTAGCATGATATCTTGCACAAATACATATATCAAACATGATATCAGGCCTGCTAGCTATGTGTTACATTAGAGACCCAATCATTGCCCTGAAAAGATGCTCATCAACACACTCCCCCTAAAGATCAGGTCTAAGGGAGTGGTTTCTAGCTTGGGTGTTTGAGCAACCTTACAATCAGTCATGTTGAATCTTTTAACTATGTCTTGAACATACTTTAGCTGACTTATGATAATGCCATTATCAACTTGCTTTACTTGAATTCCTAGAAAGAAATTGAGTTCCCGTATGGCACTCATTTCGAACCTGTCTTTCATCAGCTTTTCAAAGTCTTTGTAGAGCTTTGAATTAGTTGACACAAAGATAATATCATCCACATATACTTGAACTAGCATAATGTCATTTCCTCTTCCTTTAATGAAAAGGGTTCCATCAATAGTATCTCTCTTGTAGCCATGTTGACATAGACATTGTGACATAATCAGGATGATTAGGATTTACAAACCCATAATAAGCCTTATCAAGCTTGCAGACATAATCAAGATGATCAAGATTTACAAACCCATGTGGTTGTTTTACATATACCTCTTCATCAATCAACCCATAAAGAAAAGAGCACTTAACATCAAGCTAGTAAACCTTGAAGTTCTTGGATGCAATAAAAGCTTGGAATATCCTGATAGCTTCAAATCTTGCTACAAGAGCAAAGATATCTGTGTAGTTAATTCCTTCTACTTGAGTATACCCTTGAACAACTAATCTAGCCTTGTTCTTGATGACAACTCCTTTATCATTCTTTTTTTATTTCGAAAAATCCATTTGGTTCCTATAGTAGTCTTCCCATGAGGAAGAGGACATAGGTTCCAAACCTTCTGCCTTTGAATTGAAGCAGCTCCTCTTGTATAGCTTCAACCCAACTTCCACCCTTTAGAGCCTCATCAATTTTCTTTGGCTCAATCTAGGACAAGAAACAAGAATGAAGACAAACATTTTCATCATGGGTTTGTCCTCTTGTTCTTACCCTTGTATCAACATCTCCAATGATGTTTATAGAAGGGTGAGACTTGTGGATCCTTAGCAGAGGGTTCATAGGAAATTGCTAAGACCGATCTAATTTAGAAAAATTTAAGTATGGCAATTAGGATTCGCCTCCACATCAACACACTTATCAGGATTACCTTGATCCAATGAGTGTGTGATTTCATTGATGTTATTATCAATAGAGTGGTTATCAACATCAAGAAATTCATGATTATTGTCACCACCACCATGCTCTCAAACATTTGAAGCTCCTTCTTCTGAGTTGTGTGCCTCTAAGCTGGAATTTGAAGATACTCTAGAAGCACCAATAGAATTTGTCATTGATGTGATGGTATGTAAGGCCCCGTTTCCTGGACGCTTACAGCTGGTCGATCATCGCACGTAAAACATATATATTTACATTTGCCTTAAGTAATCACTGCAGGGGAAGCATTTCAAAATGACATTTCATTTCATTATAAAGGGTTTTGAAAAATAATACATCGTTATTCAGTCACAAAATACATAGTGCATTACATCGCAAAAGCATTATATAAATGGATGCCATCCAAAAGAGCTGAGTAGCCGCCCCGTGCCATCATCAGCAATCATTACCAGCCAACTGGAAACACATAAAAGTCAGCGTTGGTGAGTGAGTTCTAGTTTTATAATAAAACATACATTTTCTTTTGTTAAAACCCTTCTTTACTTTCATGCGATCATAGATTATATGCACACATAGATAATATCATTGTTATCTTCATCATTCAATCGTTAACTTCTGTTCATTCATTGAGCGACATTAACTTTCACATTCTTTCATCATTACATCAATTCTTTCCATCAAAACCATAAACTTTACCCTTTTGTTCCTAGTCCTATCATAGACCTTCTATAACGGTGCACCGCACCTCTGATCACAGTACCTAAGGTAAAGTTTAGGTGTACCATTGCCATTTGCAGTACCCTTTTGTTCCTGGTACTGGACCTAGGCCTATCATAGTCCTTCTATAGCGGTGCACTGCACGTCTGGTCACAGTACCTAGAATATGCAGCAATGGTTCTATACAATGGTCAATCACAAAGAAAGACCCCGATGTGAATCCTTCGGGGGTAGCATTTGCTATAGTTCATCCGCATTTGTCATCCGTATTTCCCATACTTAGACTTGCCCATTCGCATTTCCATCCGCATTTCATATACTTAGTCAATGCTCATCCGCATTTCCCATACTTAGTCAATGCTCATCCGCATTGACTTACTTAGTAATTAATACTTATCCGCATTAACTGTTCATCCGCATTTCTTCCCGTTACTTATCCGCATTTGCTTCTGCATATTTAGGCAGATTCTAATCTTAAACATATGAGCCCTAAACATGAGATTTCCATTCACAATCACTGACTAACATGTTCAAAACTTAGTTCTTACCTTCTAAGCCTTAGAAACAATATCATACATTATCAAGCATGAACATAGTCACACATCATATCATAACACCAAAATACACACAATCAAACATACGGGTCTGAAATCCAGTTTAATGAAAACATACATTCATGCATTTCCAGTCCCAAAATCAGTTAAAACATGTAAAAGAGGGGTTCTAGTACTCACCTTTGCAGCTCTTGAGTATGGCTTCTTCCAAAACTCGTTTGCAAATTGAATTCAATCGCCTAGAAACTAACTAAAAACATACCCGAACGCATACAAACACACATAAGCATAAACTCGAGGACATAACCGATTAAGAACACCATAAAAACATGAATTCTTACCTTGAATTCACACTTTTCTTCTTGTATCTCTTCAAAACCGAGAGTTCCCTGCTACCTGCTACTCTTTCTCTAATAATTCAAGAATTTGTGTTGGGTCTTGTATGCCAAAGACACATACAAGATTGATGTGGTTAATATGTTATGATCCAAGTCGGGTCATACCCAATAACAAGCTATACAAACACCAATAAATGTTTGTTTGTTGATGAGATCATACAAATAAACATTGACACCAATTTAGAAAATGGGTTTTCTAAAACATTGCTTTGTAATAGAACAACCTTATATGGATAGTTTGTTCATGAGATATTATTTGTTTCATTATTTAAGTTGGTTAAATAATAACAAATAAAAGTGTGTTATTGTTATAAAATTAAAAGGGGTTTTAATTTTA
>BJCM01166100.1:0-11037 GCA_018326385.1 Flaveria bidentis | reverse complement strand
TAACGTTAAGAATCAATTAGGAATCGATCTACTGCGATCTATGAACTTGGAGTATGATCTTAGAGGTTTTTGGAAGGCTAGGGTACGTCTGGAGTCGATGTGGATTAAATGCCCTTATTTTTCCACGAATTAGGTGGTATTTATAGGTTAGGGTTGCTCATTCGGGCGACTGAACCATCAGCATGGTTCATTCGTGCGATTGAGCCATGCGGTTGATCCATTCGCACGACTGAGTATTCTGTCGTGCGACTGAGCCAATCTCATGTTATAGTCATATGATTGATCCAGTCTCCTGGTTCAGTCGTGCGACTGAGTCATTCGTATGAAGTTGTTCATGCGTATAGTCCATTAGCATGGGCCATTCACATGATAACTTCATATTACTTAGTTTGAATGTATTAATTTTCATAACATTATTTATATTAATTCAAGCAACCACAAACCTATATAATCAAGTCAATATACAATAAACAACTCATTAATGAAATATTAAATATTATAAACACAACCAAACATTTGCATTTCATTAAGTACCCAACTATTACATAAGTGTAAGACAATAAAGACATATTACATTAAGATCAGAATCAAGATACACATGTATCAACAGTTATTTCAACAAACATTGTGCTATTTGTAACAAAAAGAACCATTCTACTTAGAACTGCTATTTCAACAAAAAAAACAAAACAAAGAGCACAAAGAAACAATCTAAAAAGGATGAATCAGAATCACAATCCAGTGATAGTCAAGAAGATTCAAAGACCAAGAAGCATCAGCAAAAGCAAAAGATGCCAGAACCAAAGAAGCAACCATCTTCTAATGATAAACCAATGAAGAAGAAGGAGAAATATCATACTTAACTCAAAACACCTCACAAGAAGATAGAACTGAAGGAAAAGATAACCAATGATGATGAAACCTTCTTTATTCATTTTGAAAAAGGTACTCACATATCACAATCAAAATCAAAGGATGTTGAGACTTTCTTCAATAAAGGTTCATCATCAAATTCTAAGCAGAAGAAACACAAAGAGAAGATGAAAGAAGAAGTGTTTGTGAAACAAGAACAAAGTGTTTCAAGCCCATCTTCAACAGAATCATCCTCACCACAAACAACACATAATGAATCCATTGAGTCAAAAATCAAACCTAAAACATCAAGACTCATTCATGAGGGAGTAACAATTTTAGACACAAATGGTAAGCCCAAGATCATTAAGGCTTGGGTTCCATATTCTAATTGATCTCATTATATGTGCAGGAACAAACATGAAGGACTAGCAACATGTGGTATGCTGATAGTGGTTGTTTCAAGCATATGACAGGAAACTATTCTCTACTCCATGATTTCAAACATAAAAATGCTTTATATGTGGCATTTGGTGGGGATAAGAAGGGACGTAGATTTGTTTGTGAAGGAATGGTAACAAATGGTATGCTAAAGTTTGAGAAAGTAAATTATTGTGAAAATTTACAATTCAATTTACTGAGTGTTTCTCAAATTTGTGATCAAAATTATATGACTTTATTTGATAACACTTACTGTTACATTCTTAAGTCAGGTTTTCATATTTCAGAATATTGGATCCTTCTTAAAGCATCAAAAAAAGAAAACACATATGTTTTGGATATGAACAACACCTCAATCACAAATAATGAAACCTGCTTGATTTCTAAGTCTGTAGAAGATGAATCTTAACTGTGGCATAAAAGGATGGTTAATTCAAACATGAAGAACATGAACAAGCTGGTGAAAAATGACCTAGTAATAGGGTTCCAAAAAAATAATTTTATTGTTCTAATCATTATTCATCAAGTTATAATGGAAAACAACGTAAGGTGTCTCGTAAACCAAAACAATCAACACAAAAAACATAGGGTGTCACATGGATCTTTTTGGTCCAACCAGTGTGATGAGCATTGGTAAGAAGAAATATTGTTTGGTGATTGTTGATGATTTCACTAGATTCACATGGGACATTTTCTTAAAACAGAAAAGGGAAACATTTGAAACATTAATTAAGTTTATCACTAAGATTGAAAATAAACATGATTTAAAAGTCAAACTCTATAGAAGTGATAATGGTTCTAAATTTGTTAATCATGTTTTAGATTCCTTTTGCAGGGATAAAGGCATAACAAGACAATTTAGTGCACCAAGAACTCCACAACAAAATGAAGTTGCTGGAAAAAAAATAGAACTCTTATTGAAGCAGCAAGAATAATGCTAGTTGATTCACATTTTCCAATCACCATTTGGGCTAAAGCAGTGAACGCAACATGTAATGTTCAAAATAGGACATTAATTGTCAAAGAACACAACAAAACAACATATGAACTCTTATTTAAAAGAAAATCTTTTATAGGATATCTTAGAGATTTTGGGTGTCATGTGTCTATATTAAACACAAAAGATCAATTAGAAAAGTTTTCAAGAAATGCTTATGATGGTTTCTTTATTGGTTACTCATCAACATCTAAATTATATAGAGTTTAAGTTCCACATCAAAACATTATAAAGGAAACACCTAATGTATCATTTGATGAATCCTTATTTCTAAAATTTGTAAAAGGATCCTCTTGGTTGTTTGATATAGATACTTTCACAAATTCTTTTAACTCTGGTTATTTGAATGTTGTAGGTTCTACGGATACATGTTATCCTTATGTACCTCCCAGTATGAATGAAGTACCATTAACAGCTAATCCTCCAAGAGTATCAAATTCACACTTTTTAAGTGTTGATCCTAGTCCTTCATCTCATACCAGCCATGATAACAATTATGGAAATGGTATTTCAACTTCTAAAGAACTAAACAGAGTATTAGCAACAATTAACTCTACATCCACAGAACTTTCTAAAATCCGGACAAGTGAACACTGCATCAGCAGATGTTCCATCCACGTCAGTAGATATTCTAGCTTCTAAAGATACTCCATTACATACAATGGAATACAACACATCAGCAGGTCAACAAACAACATCCGTATATGTTCTTGTACCTCCTACGGAAGTTATCCATGCATCTATTGACACACAAACTCATGAAGATGGTTTACACTCTGCTTTAGAAGATCAACATGATGAAGATCTTGACTATTTTGTTGATTCTCCATCTGAGCTGGATCCGTCTCCATTAACAAATATGACCAAATTAGAATCATCCATTGAAGTTGCATGCATTCCATTATCAAGAATTCATAAGATTAATCCAATAGACAACGTCATTGGTGATCTTAATGAAAGAACCATAAGAACTCAAGGGGGAGCTGCCAACATTTGTCTTTTCTCTTATTTTCTTTCACAAGTGGTTCCTACCAACATCACTTCAGCATTAAAATACAACAGCTGGATTGAAGCTATGCAACAAGAGCTTCAGCATTACAGAAAATAAAACGTTTGGAATCTTACTGATCTTCCTGAAGGCCAATATCCAAGTGGTACAAGGTGGCTATTCAAGAACAAACTAGATGATAGAGGTATCATAATGAAAAACAAATCAAGGCTAATAGCACAAGGTTATACATAAGAAGAAGGGATAGACTATGATGAATTCTTTGCACCTATTGCAGGGATTGAAGCCATCAGCGTCTTCCTAGCCTATGCTTCATATAAGAAGTTCACATTTTAACATATGGATGTAAAATATGCCTTCTTATATTGTAAAATTGATGAAGAACTCTATGTTGCTCAACCTTCAGGCTTTGAGGATCCTAATTACCCTCACAGGGTATACAAGCTTGACAAAGCTTGTAAGGACTTTATCAAGCATAAAGAAAGTGGTATGAAACATTATCATCTTTCTTGCTCAAGCATTGATACAAACGAGGAACAATTGATTAGACTCTCTTCCTCAAGCATGATTATCAAGACCTCTTGGTTGTCCAAATCTATGTGAATGATATCATTTTTGGATAAACAAACAAGAAACTACGTGAAAACTTTGAAAGTTTGATGAAATCTGAATTCCAGATGAGTTCAATAGGAGAATTAACTTTTTTCCTTGTTTTAAAAATTCATATTCATCAATCAGGAGAAGTATGTTCATCAAATATTGAAAAAGTACAACCTTGTTGATACTTCTTCTTGCAAAACACTAGCATCAACAATAGATAAGATTGTACTAGATCCTAAAGGGAAACCAGTCGATCAAAGATTGTATAGATCAATGATAGGATCGTTAATGTATTTAAGTGCCAACAGACTTGACATAATGTTTGTTGTGTGTGTGTTTGTGCTAGGTACCAATCACATTTGAATGCAATCAAGAGTATTTTCAAATATCTTAAAGGGAAGCCAGCTCTTGGACTTTGGTATCCCGGTTTCCCAAAAAAGGAGATTTCCACCTCTATTCATATTCTGATAGTGACTTTGGAGGGTGTAACAAAAACAAAAAATCCACAACTAGTGGATGTCAATTTATAGGACCAAGACTTGTTTCTTGGCAGTGTAAAAAAGCAAACAAATGTTTTAGTGTCCATAGTAGAGGCTGAGTACTTTTAATTCTAATTCTACGCCTCCACGCACTCCTATCCTCAATCATGTGCTCAGAGAGGTGCAAGTCGTAGACTTAGTTGCGGGACCCCACTTTTATTCTATCTGCCCTTTCGCGTGTTTCTTGACGATTATTTGTTGTACTCTATTTCTCAGCTTTTATGTGATCTTTACCTGTGTGTTGTAGGTCGTATATTATAATTGCTACGGTTATTGTTTTCCTTACTGAGTTAGGGGTCTCTTCGGAAGTGGTCTCTCTATCTCCTAAGATAGAGGAAAGACTCACCACCAACTACCCTCCCAAACCCTGCTCTTGAGTGGGATTTACTGGGTATGTTTGTTTGTTTGTTTAGTTGAGGCTGAGTACATAGTCTCTTTAGCCGGTTGCTCTCAGGTATTATGGTTGCAAAACCAATTACTTGATTATAATTACAATTTTCTTCAAACACCAATTCACATAGATAACTTAGCTGCTATGTTCATCACTGCTAATCCAGTGCAACATAGTAAAACTTAACACATAGAAATCAGATACCATTTTTTGAGATATTGCTCAGAAAAAGGTTTAATCAAGTTAATCAAAGTGGATACAACACATCAGTTTGTTGATTTATTCACTAAAGCCTTTCATTCAGTAAGATTTAATTTTTATTAAGTCTTTAGGCATGATCAACTTAGAATAATCATAATCAACAAGAAAAGCATAGTTTGTCCTTACAATCAATATGAAAAAGTCAAAAACATTCATAAAACATATAAAAATACAAAAAGATTGTCTTGTTAATATGTGTTTCTATTTATAGCATTCATATTTTGAGAAATGATAGTACATTATTCCTTTGCTTACTTTCCTGGTTTTATCATAAAGACTTATTAGATGTGATTTGATATGTGAGTAGGTTAAGCTTGAGTAGAACATAAACAATTTCATGCCTAACATAATGCGTAGATGTTTCATTGTGGGCAATTTCATCTTGAGGGGCAAGCAAGTAAGTCTTACCCTGATGTGATCAAATTCTCACCCAAGCACACTATGTACTAATATGTTATAAGTTCTATCTTTTCAAATCATATTCCCTTTGTTTTGAATAAGTAAAGACCTAGGTTTATGAACACCTTTAATTAACAACTATAAACACCTAGTGATCTGATTATGATCATAATCATCCCTCTGTTTTGTGTAAACAAAGACCTGGGATAAAAGAAACTCTATTTTACTAAAGTAAAGACCCAGTGACCTGATGATGATCATATTTGAGCTCTAAAAGAATCCAATGTGATCAATTGTATATTAAATTAAAAAGCTTATCAATCAGTCTGCATTCATAAGGGTCCCATATCATTTAATAAATAAAATTAGTAAGTCGCAGGGAGTATAAATAATGTTATTGACTTGTCATTTTTATTCACTTTTTCAAAACGTTTTTTCAAACATAGAAAAACATTCACAAAAACCTTAAACCCTCTTTCCGCCAACATTCAAATTACCATCTTCAAACAACAAAGTATACAGAAATCTTGACTTTTGTTCATCCATCGAACAACATTATCAAGGTAAATCATATCATAAACATCAAAAACCAACGGTATGATCCTAGAGTAACACCAAAACTTTTCAAATTCTTATGTCTGAATTTTCAATGTGACCTAATTTTCTTATTTTTCTGTGCAGATGGTAACTAGATTTGCCAAGGAACATAATTTATGTGTGTTTCTTATTGATGACGACCCAGTGGCTGAAGGGTGTTGAGACATCATCAACTACTTATGGAGGTCAAGGTTGTTCTACGCATTATCAACTGATCCTATCATTTATCAATCACACATCATCGATTTTGGGAACACAACAAGATTTGAAGAGGAGGGTAAGAATTTGGAGATTCATGCAACTATAGGAAATGAAGAATCAAAAATTAATGAAAGAACTATCAGGAGGGTACTCGAACTAAGTGAACAAGTGGAAGGACACCCTTATGTGTTTGTGCATGAATACATAGAAAGAATTTTTGATTTGATGGGATACAATGGTGATTAGGAAATAGGAGAGATCAAGAAGGGAAGATTATGTAAACTTTAAAGATTCCATTGCCACATGTACTTAAAGTGCCTATCCAACAGGAAGTCCAGGTTAGATAGATTCTCTAGGCACATATCCCCTAAGATAATTGGAATCTTTAAAAAGAGGACTTAAAACTATGCAAAGTACATTTTTGGATGCTTGTATGATCAGATCAAAGTGCAGAAAGCTAACAAGATGTACATGTAAGGCTTATTGAAAGGCTGATGCACTCAAAACAGACAAATTCTTTCCTGCATGCATGCACATTATGTAAAGTAGAAATTGCTTTGGAAGTTTTACACCCTGCTTCAGAAATACTCTAAGTGTAAAATCTTCCAAAACCAAGACCAATATCTTCTAAAGCCAAAAGTGAAGTGAAGACAGATTTCTTCCAAAGACTTTGAAGAACATGTTTTCTCTGGTGTACTTTTCATAATGCTAACCAACTTTTTGCTCCAACTATGAAGAAATGGTACATGCTTTTTGTAACTATACATTGAGATCTTGAGTCTATAACTTTCTACTTTTTTCATTTTATCCCTTTTGTAATATATTAGGATGTGAGCTATGGCATGTCATACTCACTAGTCAAAAGACAGATTTGCCTTTTGACTCTACATAGATTTTGTTGCCTAGATCAAATGTATCCAGCTTGCCTTCCAAGTATAGCCGGTTGTAGGATGTAGTATAAAGTGTCTCAAGTTCGTGTAACTTATTTCTTATGCTTTGTAACACTTGTAATAGAACTTGAGAAGCAATATACTACAATCTTGAAAACCAAACATCTTTGTTGTTCTTGAGTTTCTGTCTCTTGTATATTTGTGTTCATATTTCATAACCAAATTCAATTCCCTATTTGATATGTTAAGTGGTCTTAACACTCTCCTTATTTTAAGACTAAGTGTATTGACCAACCTTTAAAGGGTCCTGTAATACATGTTGCCTAGATTCATACAACTGATCATAAATGAAGTCTTGCCTACTATAGCAATAGAAGGAGGTTTTTTTGTGCAAGCTCATATGGGAAGATCATTTCTAAACAAGATCAATGAGAAATATGAAGTAGAAGATGTTCTAATGTTTGCTCATGTAATTGATGAGTATCCAGATATTCCACAAGAACTCATTTTTGAGGATCAACAACATGAAGAACAACATGTTGATTCCCCTCCATCAACTGAACAAGCCTCACACTCTCCCCCACCATCACCTATTCAACATCAACTTTTGTCACCATTAAGTTAACACACTTTGCCCATCTATCCTACCCAATCCTAAACATCACTAAACGTTGTTGCTACAGAACCACTTTCACTAGCTGGTGAACATACCTAACCTCTCTCAATTATCCAATCACAATCATCACTTAACACTAATAACAAAAAACCTTTCTCACCTACTCTCAATCAACCATCCCCTCAACAAGAACCACTTCAAAGCCTAATCACCCCTGTCATTGAATCCAATTCAAGCACCAAAAGCTTTGCACCAATATAAGCGATCATCTCTAAAGATTATGATGATGAGGATGTGCACGAGGGGAAAACTAAAGAAATATGTTTAGAAGTTGAGAAGAAACAAGAAGAGGATGTTGAATAGACCATAACTTAATTTGAACAAGGAATTATGGATGGATATAATTTTGTTGATATGATAGCATACCATGATGATGATTTGCAAGATGATGAAATTAATGTCAATAAAAGTTTTCTTGTGGCTAAGTGCAATAAACTGATCATCAAGACCAACAAAAGATTAGAGAGACTCAGGGAATTGAAATGGATGATGAAAGAAAAGGATTCTCTATTGACCCAACAAGAAGTCTGAATTAAAAGGTTGAGAGAAGATACTGAAACTGATCATGAAGTGATTGATGCTTTGCATTAGTTAGTGGCTAAAGTTAAAGAATCTGTTGAACAAGTTAAGATTGAAAAGGAGCAGCTTGCAATAGATATAAACAAAGCAAAGAATATTATCTATGAACAAGTTGGCCCTCTAAAAATAAAAGATGAAGAGATTGATGCATCGAAGATGAAGATATTTCCCTTGAATCCAATACTTAGCCAAAATCAACAAAAGAGACTGCTAAAGTTTCAAAGCCAACAATTCAGTATAGCAGAAAAAGACAATACTTGGAAAAGGTACAAAGATAGATCATTGAAGTTAAAGACTCCCTAAAAAGGCTAAAGTCATATCTCCTTAGCACACTCCTTCAATATATGTATCTACATTGAAGCCAATCACACATGAAGAAACTAAGAGTGATGTTGAATGGGATGAATTAACCAAAATGGAATCTCCAAAAGAAAATAAATAATGAAAAGTTAATGAGCTACTAACCATTAATGATATTCTTAAAGAGAGACCCCAATCAGCAATGTTCATGACCTTGATAAACAATGGATTCCCTATGACATGGTTGAGAAGATGAATATGTCTGAAATGAAGAATATGTTGAAAGAATTTGAACTAGCAAGATTCATACTCCGTGTATGCAACTAGGAAACCTTCTCTAAATTATAATCCATTCAGAAAATTAAGCAAGATCTAGGCCATTATAACACAACTAAGCTCACCAAGTACAACATGACTTGTTGGTTACAAACCCATAACTACAAACTATATGAATTAAAGGGGAGATTTGTGGCTGAACTAAGAAAGACAATGGAATATATGACAAAGGTGGAGTTGGAAACAGTATTTAAATTTAGAAATGAAACACCAAAACCTGCCTATGCTCATCAAGCCAAAACCACTCCTCCTAAGCCAGTTCAAGTAGAAAGTAAAGATAGGCACAAGGGTAATGATAAGATAATCAAAGAGCCAAGATATGTGATATCTGGAAAGATATGGACACTTGGTACAACAATAAGGGAAATCATTAAAGAGAAATCAACCCTGGTCCAATTGTTTGATCATCTCACAACTCCTAGTTCTACGGAAGAAAATAAGATCATGGCCTAGAAATATGATCCAAAATGGGAATGTGCAGTCATTAAGAGGGCGTCTGGAATGATTCAGTATTTCCATTTTATTAAAACAATCTTATCTCTCCCTGATTCAGATATATGTGACCTTCTAAGTTTAATCATCACCAACTATTGAATCAATCCAAATGGAAGAGATTTCTCTATGGTTGTTGGTAAGTTGAAGACAAAGTTTAAAGATGATGTAATAAAAGAAGCCAGAAGTAAAGACTCAAATCATAAAAGAAGAAAACAAGGTCAATGGACGTCGTAATCCAACTCTTCTATCACACCCCCAACCACGGCGGTTCCCCGCAGGGCATGAACTTCATGGAATCACAGTCATTAATCGACCACTACATGTTTTAGTAAACATACAATGCAAATAAGTTTAAAAATACATAATTGTTTTTAGAGTTGAATGTATGAAAAGTAGAGCTAACGTAATTATTTTCAAAACTTGACAAATACATCAATAAATATCCCAAATAGCATGGATGGCCCTAAATGCAATGTGGGCTAAGCTAGCTTAACTTGATGCAAATGTCAAATACTTGACAAAACATGCTTGAAAATATGTCATCATAAAGTTGGTGAGTTCACAAATTTTATAGTAATAGTAAACAGTGTAATAGACCACAAGTATTTTAATGATTTAATTGTCGATCATACAATACTACAATATTATATAAGAATCACAAGCAAAGCTAGATTATATTTGAAATAAATTACCTTACCCATGCCTATCGAAAGCACAGGGGCGAACAGGCTAATAATGCACCCGTTAGGTTAGGGTAAATAACACGAGTGGAGGTAGTCAAACCCAATAGTACTATCCAAGATTACCTTGTTTTGGGAAATAAACTAACGGTCTGATAAACAGGAGACTTCATACGGTAAGTAAAAAACTTATATAACACGTGAAATCATTGACAAGTAAATGTGTCCAAACAAATAGTAATTTTCATATAAACTCCCCTAAAAGAAAAATAAGTAAAAATGAGGCCATGAAACTCACCTGTCAGGTGAGTGATTAAGCTCGGAAATGCAAGTATCCAAGTGCTCGAGAAAATTCAAACTAAGTTTGCCCTAGAACAATCAAGGCAACTTATGTCTAAGTATTTGCTCCCACGTGTAATGTGACCATGTAACTATTTCATTCACACACTTCGTAACAAATTGTTTTACTCGACAACCCATTGGTGACACAAGATGGATATTTGTGAAAAATATATATTACTTAGAAAATGTTAATAAATTATACTTCACTTAAAAGTGTTCAAAAGCCTTTGTATCTTGAAGTTGACATATTATTTGGGTAATTAGATATCATTTTAACTCGACCCAAGATGTGACTCGAGTGTTTAGTAATTAGTTATGTAATTTACATATGAAATTAGAGAAGCTAAAGTTTTGAAATAATCTTATTTTCTTACGTAAAGTACTATTATATTATATTAATTAGAATACAATTTGAAATATTAACATCCAAGTAAATCACTATTTTTCGTATT
>BJCM01166099.1:0-12664 GCA_018326385.1 Flaveria bidentis | reverse complement strand
GGTGAGTTTCTAGAACCCCTCTTTTACTGATTTTCAACTGATTTGGGGCTATTATGCATACTAAGTAAATATTTTGAAAGAAACCGTGAGTTTACAGCTTTATGTCCGAATGATGTATGTATGTATGCATGTTATAGTGTTGATTATGGGTTATAGACGATGATTAGCATGTATAAGTGCCTTTAGTTTGTAAGATCTGTGCTTGGGTATGATTAGAGTGGCAATCGGGTGATATTGGTAGCATAGAAAATATTTCAGAATGTTCTGATGAACATGAATATGAATTACAGTCCATGCGCCTAGAGGTGGCTCATGCGCCCAAACAGTGGCCCATGCGTCCAGCATGTTGGCTAGACGACTAAGTGTTGGCCATGCGCCCAAGAGTGGGTCATGCGCCTAAACAGTGGCCCACGCGCCTAAGTGTTGGCCATGTGCTCAAGTGTTGGCCATGCGCCTAAACAGTGGACCATGCGCCTAAACAGTGGACCATGCGCCTAAGTGTTGGCCATGTACCCAAGTGTTGGTCATGCCCCTAAATAGTGCCTATGTGCCTAAGTGATTGAAACGGCTAAGTGTTGATGCGCCTGAACAGGTGTCATGCGCCTGAACAGGTGCCATGCGCCTGAACAGGGCAAAAGCGCCCAAATAGTGCCCATGCGCCCAAATTGTTTTACACTTAGAAATTTTATGCCCATGCGCTTGGAAGGTCCCATGCGCCCAATTTGGACTTAAGGTTTCTAAGTGGTTTTTAAGGGGGTATTATGGGGTGATAGGCCTGGTTATGATGTGATGGCCTATGTTCGATGTGTGTTATGCATGTATGATGTTGCATGTATGGTGATGGTGTATGTTTATGATTATGTGTATGTTCCTTATTATATATGTATGTCTTCCCATGGCTTTGCGTTGAACGTTAATGAATATAATGAAAGTATTATGTAACGTAAAGTGGAAGATAATGAAAATAGGAACATAATGAATGAATGCATGCATGAATAAAAGAGAAAGTATAGAAAGGCTTGCAAGCAATACGTACAAAGGTGCACGGCTCTAATGCCTTAAGCTCTACCGCGTGAGGTTCAGCTAATTCTAAAGTATGCACGCAAGGGTTCCAGTCTTTGTGACTGACCTTCGGTGTTGTTACCCACTTCGGTAGGGGTGTTACTACCCACTTCGGTGGGGGTGTTGTTACCCACTTCAGTGGGGTGTTGTTACCCGAGTTACGTATAACTTCGGGGGTGTGGCATAAGGCCTAGCATATGTATGAGGTGAGCGACTCTGTGTCGCAACAGACTCGAAAGAGGTCCTTGTCGCGTATCCAGGTACTGTGTCAGTCTTCGGACATGAGTCGGGGGTTTGGTTACAGGCCCCGGCACAGTATCAGTCTTCGGACATGAGTTGGGGGTATTGCATGAGACAGGATGCAGATCGCGTACCCCGGTACTGTGTCAGTCTTCGGACATGAGTTGGGGGTTTGTTTGTCAGACCCCGACACAATATCAGTCTTCGGACATGAGTGGGGGGTTTTGCATATGATAAAAGTGACGGATGATGAGATCCGTGTCGCATACTCCGGCACAGTATCAGTCTTCAGACATGAGTCGGGAGTATTGCATGAGACGAGATAATGAGGTGAGCGACTTGGTGTTGCAATAGACTCGGATAGAGTTCAATCCCTGTGATTGACTCGAATAGGATCTTTGTCGCGTTTCCCGGTGTTGTGTCAATCTTCGGACATGAGTCGGGGGTTTGTGAGTAGGCCCTGGCACAGCATCAGCTTTCGAGCATGAATCGGGGATATTGCATGAGACAAGATTTGAGTAATAAAGAGTAATGAACGAAAGATAATGTATGAAAGAACGAAGTTAATGAACGTTAATGAATTATCGTAATAATGTACTGAACGGGATTCTTGTCATTCGACCTCAGTAATCGTGGCTGAGTGCCACGAAGAGGGTAAAGTCTGACCGGATCTAGAAAGAGAAGTGGACGATAATGTAATACGTTGAATGAACAAAGTTAACGAGCGTAATGATGAAGATAATAATGATATTATCTGTTTGTACGTATGATGTATGATCACGAATGATTGTAAAGTATAGTATACTTTTGAAATAAAGTAAAGAACAGTTTTACCAAAGTAAAGTATTTTATTATACTAACTAGAACTCACTCAGTGTCGCTAACTTTTTGTATGCATGATAGTTGGCAGGTTTTGTTGATGCTGAGGAGTTGCAGGCATAGATGCATAAGCTACTCGGAGCATTTTGAGGCTGGCATCTGTATTTTGACATGTCTTTGTATTTTGGATGAAAACAAATGTTGTAAATGAATGAAATGACATGTTTTTAGTTATTAATAAAAGTTTTAAATTCCGCTGCAAAGTAAATGTACGTTTTATAATGTTTTAAGTACAATGAATGACCAACCATGAGGTGCCCGGGAATGGGGCCTTACAAATAAACACATTTCATTTACATTGGTATATCGTTTATTGAAGCTAGCTCTCGTATTACTCATTGTAACCGCATCAGTTGAAAGATGTTTTTCGGCAATAAAGTACGTGAAGTCCGATTTACGTAATCGGATGGGTTATAAAAATTTAAGCGATAGTTGTATTTGCTTTATGGAGAAAGATTTACTTAGGAATGTCTCCATAGATGTTGTTATGGAAAGATTTCAAAATAAAACATCATAGAGAACAACTTTATGTATATTGTACCTTTATTCTATTTTTGTAATGACATTTGACGTGATTTTATTGTTTTTATGAAATTTAGTTTGATTGTCTTCTTTTTTTAAAATGAGCCGACCCGATCCAACCCGTCATGGACCCGAAATGGTTCGAAAAAAATTATTATATAGCGTTACCGCGTTAGTCAACCGACCTTTAAGAAGTTTCCACCCCCCATGAAAAAATTTTCTGGATACGCCATTGCCTAGGATCCCGCTGTGCAGTGGCGGAACCGAGAATTATATCCTATGGGGTCACTATTGTAACACCCGTCATTTTTCAAGTTATTAACCCGAACCCAAACTTATTTTGAGTTTTTTTATTAAACTATTTAATAACTTTAATGGATCAAATACATTATAATAAATGGAAAGTTTTATTAAAGCTTACAAAGTTATAAAATGAATTCAAATAAACTTATACAACTTTATAAGTAATTATGAATTTTAATTATTAGGTAAAAATAAATAAGACTCTAAAATCTCTATGAGATTTAAAGATGAGTAAATATATAAAAATTATTATTAACCACCTTAATAATTTAATAATTAGATTTATAATTTTTATAATATTCTATAAACGAATAAATGGAATAATCATTTAAAAACTTGCATTTTATAAAGTTATAGAGTTATTCTAAATTATGAGTTTTAGTTACATAATTGGAATTTAATTGTAAAAATTTCCTTATAAAATTTAAAAAAAGTTATAAAGAACTTATAAAATGAAAGTTAATTATTAAATATGGTTTACAAAGTTAATGTTTTTTTTAAAACTTAATATGGTTTACAAAGTTAATGTTTTTTTTAAAACTTAATTTTCAAAGCTTGTGCATGAAATGTTAAACATGGTAAACTTCAGGGGCCAAATGTGTAACTTTGCTTTAAACACAAACCAACCTCATCGTCGCCCCTCCTCTGTCTCATCCGGCCAACTCCGGCCATCGCTCCAGCGACACCCAAACAACACAAATTCATCATATTTATAAGAAATAAACTGGTCCTCAACCCTTGCGACCAAGTTTCGAACCTGCAACCCCATTAATTCGAAATTAAATCATCGTTTCTGGGTAAAGAGATGAAACCGAATCAAGCATTCAAAAAGCAATCCGTTTCAACTCATCTTGGACCGATACAATCAAATTCATTGCTGGAAACCGTCTCTGTGATCATTGCGATCATAAAAGGCTCATCAATTAAAACAAGAAACGTATGAATCAATCATAACTCAAGCGGAAACACCCGAATCAATGTTCAAACCATTCGATATGAAACTGATCAAATTCAACCTATTTAATCAATGTTAAAGCTTCTAATCAACCTATTTAAACTACCTGTAACCTTAATTTCTCTAAAACACACACCCACACAAGTAATTGATCCTCATTTTTTGTAGCGAACTCGTTGCACCATATCTCATCGAATCGAATTAATCCAAGTAAGTAATTTACACAAGTATAATCGGTTTTGCTTATAGAACAAAAGCCCTATGTTGGATTCCATCAACATTCACGAATTGATGTTCAATTTAACTCAATTTGATTCTAGGGTTCTTGAGTAAATTGGGAGATTTTTTTCAATTAATGTTTTTTAAACATTCTAAAGGAGCTTTAAACCAAATCCGGGTTACTAGCCCAACCGGTTAACACTCTACACTTGCAAAATGGAGGTCTGGGGTTCGAACCCAACCTCCATCATTTTTTTAAAGGCAATTTTATATATTTTAGATTTCGGAAACAATATTAATATGATATTAAATCTAAATAAAAATTATTTTATTAATAAAAATGTTTCAGAAATTATTAAATTAATTATTAAGGTTTAAAAACTTACGATCTTAAATTTAATCATTTCTTTTAAAAAAATAACAAAAGATATAAAACATTATTAACTCTTTTATGTAATTTAAATGCTACAAAACTATTATGGTTTATATTTAGGTTAATTTAAAATATTATAAATTTACATGTTACATAACTAAGTTATTCAAATAGTTATTTAAATAATTAATTGATTATTCATCGATTTATTTAAACATGTTATATCATAAATAGTTAATAAATCTGTTCCTTAAACTTTTAATTAAATTATTGAAACTTATAAGACAATATAGTGTGCTATTATACTTTATTCTTATTTTTAAGGTTTTATATTATAAGACCTTTATATTAAATCATTTAAAAGTTCAAAACTTTATAAAATGATTTTAAATAATTTTAAAGTCATTTAAATAAGTATTTAATTATTTATCTTTAATAATTATTTTCTAAGTTAATTATGTCTTTCACACATTTTATTTAATCCTTATTAATTCAATAAATTAAATTATTGAATCATACACTATCATTCTTAGTCTTGATTGATTTATACTATTTTTATTAAACCAAAACGTAAACGATTCATTATTTTATTTAATTATTTAAACCCTCAAATTCCAATTGAAACCTTAGTTCATGTCTAATTGTTAATCTTATTATTGAACTTAATCTTGGAATCAATATATCTAGGTAACGTGTAAAAGAAATCGTTAGAGCCTCGTTTAATTTTTTATCATCACCTTATATATACCTTGTGAAGTCTTCATGCCCCTTTTTACTTTATTTTACACATTTTGAGGTGAAACATGTTAACCTTATAAACTTACACTTGTAAACATCTTGATACTTGTAAATGCACATGCAATTCATCTTTACCTTTTTGTTATGGTTATTTGTGTTATTGTAAGTCTTATATGAGATACATATTTTGTTTACAATCATTAACTATTGCTAGCCTGGCGACGTCTTAGATCTTTGGGTCTGACAAGCCTATTTGGTGCTAAAGCCGATGTATTCCCGGCTCCTGATGACGTATGCTTGTTTATCATGGGAACCAAGTACACTTAGCCAATCTTATATACTTGTAATCAAGTCGAGGTTTGGTTGTAACTGTATGTGTTCTATAAGCTTGCTAACTCGTAACCATTTACATGAATTGCTACTTGTAACCTTTTTTTTACACACACACACACACACACACACACACACACACACACACACACATATATATATATATATATATATATATATATATATGCGTGCGTTTAAACTATGGGAACTCACCAACTTTATAGTTGACCATTTATTTTTAATATGCTTCACGTTTGATACTTGAAGATCTTCTTGTGCTCATATAAGACTTGGACCTAGATTAATTGAAAATCTTATGTTATTGGTTGTATATGCTTTAATTGTCTTGTAATGTCAATTGGAAATAATATTTAATATTATTACAACTTATTTAGTTCCATGTGCTATGAACAATCGTTTCACATTCGTCTGCCCCGATGATTCCACCGTCGGTCGGGGTGTGACAACTATTTTTTTATGATTAGATGAAACCACAATTTTTTCGATTCATCCGATCTATTTGGGTCAGGTCGGAACAGGTCAGACATCATTAAATTGCATTAATTTTTTTAACAAAAATACAATAGTTGTTCACTACACGTTTTCATATTTTAAAACCGTTAGGGGGTGGATCAGGTACCTGAAGTGAAATAGAATTTTGAGGCCTTTTTTTTTCAAAAGCATAACACATTTTTCAATTCTTATGTCTAGTGATTTTAATCCCATGTTGCTAAGCCTTAATGTCTAACTGGCCACACTAAATCTTATTTTATTTGAAGTTATAAAAAATACTATACAGTAAAGCACACCACAATACAAACATAAAACACTAATTTTCTAGTGTCAATTATTAATTGGAATTATTGTAGTGGTAGTTTAAAGTTTTGTAAATCTTAGGCTGTCAAGTTAAATTCTAATTCACATGGCTATAAAACACAAATCCAACACTAACCAAGATGGAACAAACCAAGCTATCATGCATAGAGTTTTAATCTATCTATTTCTACTAATCATCTTACATATAAACTAACACCCACCTATACAATCCAAAAGGCAAAAAAATATAATTTCATAAAATTCTCAACTATGAACACAAGTGCAAAAAGATTGCCATGATAAATCAAATGTTTGTATCTATATTTGAAAAAACCTAGCTTATTGATTCCATAAATTGTTGAAGAGACATATTTAATTCAATTCATCAAACATCTTATAGGCATTTCACATAATACAATAACTATAGACATTCTATTCATCAGCTCCAACTAACATTCATGTTTTGAATATAACTAGGAATACCTATATTGACAATTTAAAAAAATTAGTTGTCTACCACCTTCCTCAATTCAATCCCTCGTGACTAGAAAAGTATGACAATAACTAAAGAAACTAATTTAGAAAAACTAACCTTGAATCTTGAATCTTGAAAGCTTAGAGATGGGCAGCAAGTCGATGGTGGTATTTAGGGCTAGGGTTTTAGAATAGTTAAAAAAAGATAAATTGGTAATTTTACTTATTAAATATTGAAAGAAAAAAAAGAACTGCAGAAATTGCAGGTTACTAGGGTCGAACCCGTGTCCTCTATCTCATTTACACGCGCATTGAACCAATGAACCAAGAATAGATTTAAGTTTTAATGTGAATCTAAAAATACTAATAAGTTCACATCCTGAAAAATTATAGGTTCACACAAAAAATCGGTATTATACGTTATACTACCGACTCAAAAACCAATGGGGTCACTTGACCTGTTGTCTTGGGCATAGTTCCACCCCTGCTGCCGTGTAGGCCCAACTCATTGAGCTTCATCAGATCTCGCCAATTTGTTGATAGAGGTACAAGAGCTTTGTGTAGCTCGCCGGAATAATGATGGATGTGATTGAAATCACGGTGCTCGCAATTAGTTGTTTTTTTTTCTTTTCAATTTGTAAAAACAAATATTGTATGTAATTTTGTTATTAATAAATGTAACAATCATATTGGTCGTATCTGTGCAGCTAGACTTAAAAATTAAGAATAAACATTTTTTTCAAAAATAATAATTAAACTCTGCGTTATATTATAGCGATTTAAGTTTGTCAGAAATTTATTTATAAACTTTATTTTTTTAAGTATAAAAAATTAGCAATGATTTAAGTTCGCTCGTTAACGTTTACAACAGGTCCTTATGGACTAGCTTTACCACCGTCCCAAAATCTATCACAAAACTCCTAAGGACGGTTTTAAACTTCGCAGTGGCTCTTTTTGTAATGAAATGACATTTACACTACTAGGAAATTGTCCTTTTACAAAAGAATGTTGATATGATCATCGAAAGTTAATAACGGATTTTTGACTAAATCTATCAAGAACCTATTTTTAGTTTTATTTATAGGTCTGCAAGTAATCCGTCATATGCTTTAACTTTTTGATTTTTTAAAAGTCCTGGGGATTTTTATCAAAGTTAGAAGGGGTAAATAGTAAAAAATATGTAGATTTCTTCGATTAGAATATAAAAGAAATTAGATGAGATCAGCAAATAATAAATAAATATAATGATGTGACGAAAATTTTATTATATTAGTGTAAACTTAATTGCAAAGGTCGGTGGAATTATATTATATATCTACGTACTTATTGTGAAATTTGATATATATGTTTACAGGATTGTTACACAAAATGTGTTGTTACCTTGATGGTAATTAGTCATTCTCCCACAGTTCCAACCCGGGTTTAAAATTCAACCCAATTTCTCTAATCGATTGTTGCTCTTTTTTTTTGCATTTCTTAAGGTTTTTTTGGCTTTATTTTTTTCCCTTTTTGCTTCTAGTATGTTATTCCTCCAAATTACTTTTTTCGTTAATTGCTTGTGTAATAACTTCGAAAAATAACCTCATCATAGCCTCTTGTTATTTTTCAAAATGGCTTCTACACAGTGATGGAGCTTAACTAATTTTGTATATGGGGCGGGGGCGAAATTATTTTTTTTAGGGGTCGAACTCGATATTTATATAAAAATTTACACTACTGAGCCAAAAATTTACACTATCGAGCTAAAATTTAACACTACGGACGAAAAAATAGTCCCCCCCGGCCCCTATTAAGCTTCGCCACTGCTTCTACATCATGAGCTTATTATAAAGATTTGGAAAATTAAACTAATTTCTTACATTCTTATTTATATGTATGTGTCAGTGCAAGTTCGAGTTCAACTATGTTTACCGGGTCAAATGTAAAACATTTTCATGCTAATTTTTATGTAAGCTTTTAGCTGGTCTACATTTTGATATGGATTTTTATTTGAAAACGAATGTGGTTATGTGTTTTCATTCGATAGTATAAGTTTGAAAGTAACTTTATGTTTCAATGTAAATTTAGTTCGGAAATGAATCAGGATAATTGTAGCTTATACATTATCACGTCATGTATGATACCCGGGTATCTTTACTTGCTTAAAACAAATGAATAGATCATTGCACAGGTGATGATTGCACGATTAAAAATATCTTTCAATGTTTCATAAGAGACCGTTATTTTATGTTATTAAATCAGTTAGCTTTATCACCACCTTCAAAGAGATTCTTCACTTACTTCCCACTGAGACTATATGTTTATTAGTTTGTACGGATGGATGGTTCATATGAAAGATTTAGTCTATTTAGGTTTAATCGATGGAGATCTCCACATTTTTTTTCTAATAGAAATGTTACCAAAATAATCATGAGATTTGTTAATACCGTGCTAACATTGAGATTAAGGTAAAAGCATTTTGCAGTACACACATGATGTGCAAAATACACCTAATTTCATTAAATTTATGCTTCATGCAAATAGAGCATTCACAATACTTTCCCTGTATTTATATTAATATATTTCTTATATTTATAGTTTGTTCTCTATATTAATGTGAGTAGATGTCTTATATTATAGAGAATTGTTTGTGAGTGGAAGAAGTAAAAAAATTATGGGATTGTACATACTTGGGAAAACACGGTAAACCCTAATAATTTTTTAATATTTTCGAATGTAGTTGTGAGTGGATGAGAGATAAAATATAATGATAAATGTATGAAAAAATATTATTTAATTGAAAAGAAAAGAGAAAATAGAATAATATTTAGTATAATTATAATAATGAGAATAAGGGATGGATTGTGAATACTATAATAAGTGGTTGAGTAAATAATAGAGAAAAGTTAATGTTAATTTGTATATTTGAAGAATTACTGTTAAACCCCTATAATTTTTTTTAATATTTTTAAAAATGTTTGTGAGAGAATGAAAGAAAAAATATAATGATAAAAGTTTTAAAAAACATTATTTAATTGAGAATAAAAGAAAAAAAAATGAATTTTAATTTATAATGATAAGAACTGAAAACCTGATATGAATGCTTTTACTTCGTTAAAGTATTTACTTAATTCTAGTGGTACGTACTAGTGCACGATGTGACTCACAATGAGGGTTCGAGTCCCACCTTTAGTTGAAAAAAAAACATTACTTACTTATTTCGTTTGTTTTAGTTTTCTGGGTTCTTAATATTTGCTAATTTTCTTATTAAAACTATAGTTATGAAATAGTATTATTATAAAATAGTAAAAGAGGCATATATAGTGCACTTTGAGGGATTGGATTTGCTAATCATAGCTACCACTAAAGGAAGAAGTGGTTTGTAATGGATGGTTTAAATATAGAGCCGCAATTGACTATATTTAATATACCAATTATGCTTAATTTGATGTTAATACATTAATGTGTGGGTCCAAATTATTTTGTACAAGGAAAAAATGATTGCCGGTAGTCAAGGGTGATATTTGTCGTTTGCTATTTGGAGGCATTATACTTTATGCTCTATTTTTGGCTCCTTGGGTATCTTGGAAGAAGTTGAGTTTTTCTTTTGGTTATAATGTAGTTGTGGAGTGTTGTTAGGTCTTGGACTAAATATTATATTGTGAAAATGAAACAAAAAGCTAAATTTTTGTTTGGACCGTTCTATAACCGAACTACGTGCCTATACTCGTGCGTAAGCAGTTACTATCCGTTGGAATAACCTCGATCTACAAAGTCTCAATGACCAAACGTTAAATGTATTTTGGCCTTGTAGAAGAGGTGACATGCTCAAGGACCAAGCTTTGGATCTTATGACTTACATCTTGAGGTTTTGAGCTATTGGTGAAGGTTAGTAGATGTTCTTCCGACATATAGTTTTCGTACATGACCAATTTAAGATGACGATGAGGCAAAAGTTACTTAAAACTGATGAATACAACGATTGTGTGTTTGCCACTTCGAAGCAAACTACCACTAATGAAGAGGTTGTCACAGCCCAGACAAGTTGTCATTGATGAAGACTTGCCAATACATTGGCAAAAAAATTTATTAGAGTTGACACTATTATAGATGGAGTAATTTTCACTGATGGTTGTTAAATGACGAATTAAGAAGTTAGGTTTAAACATTTAACCTAGATGAAGAAAAAGATAAACTTTGAAGATATTACTATTCAAAATACGATAAATGATGAAAATAAGATATGAATGAGACGTTGATACTTGAAATTATGTGTCTGAACTTTGTGAATGTATGAAAATTAAAAGCCTAAAAGTGGTAGAACTTGTACCAAATAGGTGGGATGACTAAACATTGAGTGATATATAAAAAAGAGCACTAAATAGTAATTGATTATTTATAGAAACATAAGTGGAACACAATCAGGGACCCTACTTATGTGCTTAGGAGCTTGTCTTTGTCTTTTTAAATCTTGGCTCGATATTAGCACCAGTAACACACTACTTATGTGTGGTTAATTGGTTGAAGGTTAAAACCAATGTATTGGTTGCTTCTGATATGGTCATGAGTTTGGTTACTGCCGAGGTTCAGTTTGTTACCAATGATGTCATCGTGCATTACTACTGATCACATTCCATGCTAAAACCACTCATATAGTTGATACTGCTATATTGTTGCCACTGCATGGGTTGTAACTTGTAACAGTTGTTGATCATGATCGACTCCCCATTGCTATTGTTCAGCACATAATGAGTTGAAGTAGATAACTGTCATTTCTTAAATACATTCAAGACCCGAGTTTTTAATTTCCATCCAAAAAGTTTTTTATTTTGTTTTGTGTCCCTGACTTTTGAAAAAATTGTTATTTTCATCCATTTTTATTAACTTAATTAATTGTGTTTGTTAAGTTATGTGTATTTAAGTCACTATATAAACAAAAACTTAAATCAAATTATTTATATAATGACTTAAATGCCCCTACCTTAACAAATACAATTAACTAAGTTGACGAAAATAAATGAAGTGACAATTTTTAAAAGTTAAATACGTAAAAGAAAAAAAAAACCCTTTTTAAATGAAAATGACAAAATAGATCAAAACTTAACTATAAAAATAACAATAACTCTATTATTAAAATTGTATAAAGACGTTTAATCAATTTAACGCGTTGGTTTAATGAAAAGATATTTTTTGTTTATACCATATAACTTAGGTGTTGTCTTAGTTGTGAAAAACTAGAAAACTTGAGTGACTTTGTATATTCTCCAAAAAGTCAAATAAACGAAAAATCTAGCAATCTTTGGTGCAATTTTATCCTCGCTAGTCTAGTATGGCAGTACTACAGCTTTCTGTTACTGTTATATAACAACAGACAAACGAGTTTTCTTTTGGAGTTAGCAAATTTATTTAAGAAAACCGTGTTCAATACAGAACCTCAACCGCTCTTCTTCTACAAATTCTTCGTACATTCGTTTATTTCATGTGTGATTGTATTATAATCCCTTTCAAATTTTATTTCTTTTCCATTGTCTTGTAATTCTTTGTTAAATAAAGTCATGGTTAAACTAGAGGGACTAATTGTGACTTTGTTTGATAGTTAAGGAGCACTTTATAAACTGCTGAAGAAGTTTTATAAAGTGCTGAAGAAGTTTATAAAACTACTGAAGAAGAAAAGTAGTTTTATAAAACTACTGAAGAAGAAGCTCGCAAACTACTGAAGAAGAGAAAGCTCTATATATACAGAGATAATCGGTAGTTAGGAATAACAGAACAGA
>BJCM01166098.1:0-11979 GCA_018326385.1 Flaveria bidentis | reverse complement strand
CTTTCATGTATTTAATAAACATTATTAATATATTATTTAATAATATGATATTATTTAATTCACTTTATTAAATTTTATTTTATTTATGATACTATAAATTGACATTTAAATTTATATTTAATAATTATATTTTTATAACTAAAAAATATTTTAATCAAGTATATTAATTTATTTAAATATTTAAGTATATAACTTATATAAATCTTCATATTTATAATAACTATAATACTAATAATTTTTCAGAGACATATTATTATAAGTGTAATAATTATAATATTTATCTATATCTTTTATAATAAAAATGAAAGGATGATAGAATGATAATTTTACATATGGATTAAGACATCCATATGAAAAGTAATGTTTAAATTTTAAAAAATTAATTATTTTATTTTATTTAAGTTCTTACAATAAAGTATAATATATGATTGCTTATAATACAAATGCTAAAACATATACACATGGTCAAACAAAATCGTCATTTACTTTCA
This sequence comes from Flaveria bidentis, assembly GCA_018326385.1. Taxonomy (NCBI): domain Eukaryota; kingdom Viridiplantae; phylum Streptophyta; class Magnoliopsida; order Asterales; family Asteraceae; genus Flaveria; species Flaveria bidentis. The sequence continues at coordinate 11,488 of BJCM01166098.1, read as the reverse complement.
ATGTCATTTATATATTGTTATTGAGCACTAATCCATCTTCCTCTTTCCTTTATCAGTTGTTAAAAACTCAATAACAATCAAAATAGTAATTTATGGTGATAATTTTTCCATTAACTTTCTTCGGTATATGCAAATCACCACCAAAATCTTACTCCAATAATCATAAAACTCTAAACTACATTCATAAAATAAAACCCCGTAAAATCTAGGTAATAAGTGATTTCTGATCATAAATACCACCCATGCTTTCACTATTCTTATTGGGATAATATAATTATCTTAAAGACTTTTTAATATACGTAATTGTTTTTTTTATTCAATTTTTCAATAATTATATTTTGATTTTTTTAATTTACGTCATAACGCACCGAGCTGACACTGACTAAAATTGAATTCAAAAAAAATCATGCAACAACCATACCGCCGCAACGCGCGGGCATTTCCAACTATACCAAAATATATATGACTTTCCTTGTTTTATTTTTCTAATTATTTGATCAATCTGTCATTTATTTTTAATTTTCTAAATTCTATATTTCGTGATGTATCTTTAAAAAATATTTACTAAAATGAGTATTTTTAATACATTTATTTTCTCACTTATAATCTCATTGGATATAATGTAAATAATTTAATAGAAAGAACATATTACTATGTTAGTTGTTATAATTATTTCTGGCCGTATTTTGTTGTTCCCGGATAAATTGTGATGGATAATGTTTTCTTCTTGAATATACGGTTGTGACGTGACAATTTTATATATGTGTCGTAATAAATTTTATTCATAACAGATTCATATGTTATAATGTACAAGTTACTAAAGTCCAAACATACAATCATCAATGCTATTTTTGAATTTTATTTTTATGGTTTTTTTTCTATGTAACTTCTAAAATATTACATTGTACATCATTTTATATACACCGTTGAGTTATGCTTATTTCTTTTCACTATTTCAGCTTAAGTTTATTACTAAACTGAGTTGTCGATGATAATTTTTTTTGAAACCGTATAATGAATACTATTGTACATGTTTTTTTATTTGTCTAATCGTTTTTTGTATGTAAGGAAATTCATTTAATTTTTAACATTTATGTCGTATAAATATTTCAAAATATAAAACCACAAACACGATACCGTCGCGAAACGCGGGTGTAATACTAGTATATATAATATAGATATTACATCCTTATGATATTATTATCATTCTTTATCCTTATATATATATATAATATGATATTACATACTAGGATGGCATGTGTAGTATATGCAATAACATAGCCCCTATACTAGCACCAATAACACAAATGTCACATTATATACGAATCAATATATAATGTAAAGTATAATAAATATCACACATAAAAATAGGTTTTTTATTTTTAATTTAAGTGTGTCTCATATGTTACGAGAATAGTCATGAGAGAAGAAAATATAAAATCTATGAGCATTGTATCTGATTTCCCATATTTAAAAAAACAAGATATAACACTATAAATTTTTAATATTTTTAAAAATGATTATAAATAAAAAATTAATAATAAATATATAAAAAAATATTATATATTGACAAAGAGATAAAAAAAACTGTATATTTTTATTGTAAATATAAGAATATGAATGCTAACTTGAATGTTCTAACATGACCATCAATAAATAAGTCATACTACATATGTTTAACTTATTTAAAACACCAAACGTCCCATTAATTTTCTCTTAATGACTGATAGCATCGTCATTTATGTTTTCAACCACTTTATGTTTCACCAATATAACTCCTAATCTATCCATATTAATCAATTATACTTGTGCTTGCGGTTTATAGAATTTGAACATTATACATTTTAGTAGAAACAACATAGCTTACCAGCAAAATGTTTGTTAGAAACACATGATAACTACCAAAATATCCAAGTCGTATGTGAATTAAAAACATTAAATAACCATCATTTTCAATTTTCATAGGGGCTGGTTGAAAATAATGTTGTTAAGGAGACGCCATATATTCACAACCCAAAATACTTGAAAAATAAATACATTTCACCAAAAGCAACGACAAGGTTGATCCAATGAGTTGTTTGTAGAGGGTTTTCTACAACACAACAACTATAGAAAAATGAAGCACTCCAGTGACACAAGAGGGTTTTCTAGAGACTCACTCGTCTGCGCCTCCGCATCCGCCTCTATCTCCGGCGACACACCACCGTGATCCACCGCAGTACTCTCCACGCCCAGTAACACCTCACTACGCTTCTCTTTCTCACTTACCTTACGACTCTGACAAGTTTCCCCACGCACCGCCGGCGACCTCGATCTCCGAGCCCCACCGTCTCTCCGGCCGTCGTTCGAAGATCCCACATTCCGGTGGCGCGGTGCGTTCGCCGTGGTCCTGGACGGCGACTGGCGTTTCTTCTCCGGCGAAGAAGCCATTTGTCTTGTACCCGAAGGCCTCTCCTTTCTCACAGCGGAGGAACCCACCGGACGCTTTCTGGGGGCCCTCTTGGCCGGCGGAGACCTGTTCTTTTTCACCTTCTGGGTGACTTCGTCCTCGTCTTCCATCTCGATTTCGTCTTTCTTGTTGTCCGCCACCGTCGTCGTCGTCGTCGTCGCAGCGGAAAAGCTCTCGCTGTAGCTGTACATCTCGGAGATCTCAGACACATTTTCTAGTGCAGTTTCAAGTGTTGATGTTTTCGTCAAATCAGCTCCGTTGGTTTCAGCCTTGCGTGGTTCCTCAGGCTGAGGGTTTTGAACAACGACGGTGAGTGGGGGCTGGTGTCTGGGGAGGATGGGGGTTTCGGAGAGGACTTCTTTGACTGTTTCTTCTTCGAGTGCTGGTGGTGGCGGTGGTGGTGGTGGTGGTGGTGGTGAGTGCGAAACGGGTGTTTTGGGTGGCCGTTGGCGGTGGTCGACGGTGGCGGTGGTGCTTAGACAGCAACCCATGGGGTGTGTGTGGGGTATGGATTTGATTTGATTTGATTAGCTGAATTTGGGGATGACAAATGGTTGTAGGTTGGTGTATTGATTGAGCCTTTTTAGGTGAAAAGAGAAGGGAGTGTTTGGAAACTAGTAATCGTCTTTTTCTTTCTATCATTCATTTGTTTTTTACCAAAATTTTCTAAATACTATTTTCTAATTTACCTGTAACATTACGATATTATGAACGGATACTACTATAATAGTAGGTGCTCACACATTAAAACCTTGATTAAAAAGTTTGTGGCTTGTAGATTTTTTAACTGAATTTTTAATATTTTTGTTACTTGTTTGTTAGCTCATTTTAAATATATTTAAATTGTAAGAGTATTTATGAATGTGTATAATATATTATATGAAAATATTGCAACTCGAAAAGAAAAAAATTATTAATATTTATCTGCATATTTTGTAAAACATCATTCATCCTTATTATTATTATTATTTAAAAAGATAATCTTTTGCAAATATCATAAGTGAAGAAAAAGATAATGTAATAATAAATGTTAGACCATCCACAATGTACCGTCTTTAGCCCTGGCTGTGTCGTCTTTCGAAAAGGTTACGTTGAATTGCTTTGTTTTTTTATGGAATTTATAATAGTTGTTTATGGGAAGAATGATGTTGGACGTAAAATTTGATTGCGAGAAAAATGGACGAAGGTTAGTGAAAAACTGATGTGACATACTAACTGAGAATATTTGTGGGAAGTGTGTCTTTTAACGTTATGGACAATCCAATAATTTTAGTAGTATTCAATAGAGACAAGAAAAATTAATTAACTTTAATATGATTATAAATACAATGATAACTTATTGATATGAATATTGTAGCATATTTATATATATAAAATTATGTTATAAACATACGGTTATTTTCATTTTTTAAAAGAAAACTTAAATATAAAAATAATAAAATTATCATATCTTATAAAATAATACTTTTTTTCTTTATTGTTGTAATAAGTTAATATAAATAAATATAAGTAAATAATATTTTTGTTTTTTATATATGTAAATATGTGTAAACAAATGACAAAATTAAGCTTTTTAAAAAACAAAAAGTTGGCTCGCAAGGTTGTTTGTTCGCCTTACTTATAAACAAGTTGAACTTAAATTTATATATTTAAGATTGTTAAGATAAAAGGCACGACTCAATTCACCATAATTCGTTTACAACCTACACACTTCAGTATAATAACTTTTAAAAGGTAAAGTTCGGAAGAAATTTTAATAGGTTTTAATGAATCAACTTCTAATATAAACTAACTCAAAAGTTTACATTTTGCCATGAAGGTTTGTGCCCTTCACATCTATTCATGATACTCTTTTGCCCAGGGTTCAAGTCTTGGTGTGCTTTGTTTTTGAATTTTCTTAGCTTGCCTATGTACTTTCCCTTTTCTTTTCTTTGACTTTTATAATATATTTTCGAGTAAATTGCAATTTTCATACCTGTGTTTTGGGGGTGTTAACAGGATCAGCCCTAGCTTAACAATTTGCATACCTGAGTTTACGAATGCTAACACTTTACATACTTCCGTCCAATTTCCGTTAAACAACCATTAAATCTCTCCCACATGCTCCTCATGTAAGGGGCAAAACTGTCAATTCACCCAATTTATTAATCTTTTAAGAGTAAATTGCAATTTTCATACCTGTGTTTAGGGGTGTTAACAGGATCAGCCCCAGCTTAACAGTTTGCATACCTGAGTTTACGAATGCAAACACTTTACGTACCTTCGTCCAATTTTCGTTAAACAACCGTTAAATCTCCGCCACGTGCTCCTCATATGAGGGGCAAAACTATCAATTCATCTAATTTATTAATCTTCCACCGTCGGTAGGGTTTTGACGTGTTTATGTCATTTGTGTTCTGTTAGTTTCCATATTCTAATCTTACTGTCTTGGTGAGATGTGAACACTTTTCCATTATGAAACGTGAGGGATTTGACGAAATCTAAGGAGGAATCGTTGACGGTAAAAGTGTCCATGAGGGAGAACGACGTCATGTCGAATACATGGATGTGATCGCCGGAGGCGGCGTAGAGGCGGTGGTTGTTGATGGTGAGGTGGCTGATGTGGGTGGCGGGGTAGGTTTTGAGGGCGGTGAGGCAGCGGTGGGAGACAGTGAGTTTGAGAGTCTACGATGATAGGTTTTGGAGGGAGCAGATGGATGGTAGGGTTTGGAGAGAGAGATTGTTGTAGAGGCTGCTCACGGTGAATTGATAGTTTTGCTCCTCACATGATAAGCACGTGGGGAGATTTAACGGTTGTTTAACGAAAATTAGACGGAGGTATGTAAAGTGTTAGCACTCGTAAACTCAGGTATGCAAACTATTAAGCTGGGGCTGATCCCGTTAACATCCCTAAAACACAGATATGAAAATTGCAATTTACTCTTAAAAGATTAATAAAATGGGTGAATTGTCAGTTTTGCCCCTCACGTGAGGAGCACGTGGGGGAAGATTTAACGGTTGTTTAACAGAAATTGGACGGAGGTACATAAAGTGTTAACATTTATAAACTCAGGTATGCAAACTGTTAAGCTGGGGCTGATCCTGCTAACATCCCTAAAACACAGGTATGAAAATTGCAATTTACTCTATATTTTCTATTAAATTAGTTCTTTTTAATAATTAGGCTACAACGTGAGAAACAAAATATTATTTTAATATTTATAGGATCTCTTTAAAAATGGATTTTAATAATCTTAACTTTTATTAATTGGTCGAGACTAATCCCAACTTAGAAAATATTTACAAAATCTCTTAATTTTGAGCTTATTTTCCTGTAACGATCTTTTACTAACTAAGAGTTAACTCCATCATTTATTTTTTCTTTATGAAATCTGGCCAACTTCAAACTTATTTCCAATCCTGTCACACCACGAAAAATGGGGTAGTCGTGACAACTGAATATCAACTAACATAGTGGAAACCATGTATGTATTAAATGTGAGTCATTGGTTTACTCAAATTTTAATATAATGATTACATCCTATTACAACTCGCTATGAGTAACTAAATCATATGTAAAGGTCATAGGGCTATCTCCATCTATTCTCCAAAGTAATGTTCTTCTATGACTCGTCTAGGTTCTAGTATTGTTCCTCTAGAGCGAGTCTTCTACGGAAAGTTAATCATCTTCTCAAAGTTGTAATCCAATACTTAGGGAGTTCGGTCAACGCTCTCCCTTGTAATTAAACAAATACCTGAAATGCATACTTAAAATATGTCAAGGTGAACTCAAGTTTTTATAGTAATAGTATTTATAAACATACATAGATATAAGTGAAGTAAAATAAAGTTATTCGTGCACGACAGAATGTATCACAAGCAAACATGTACTCGGGTGACCCTCCCGAGTGCTAAACAATCCTTAAACCCGCACCCCTTATTGTTATGGGCTTAAGAATACCCTGGTAAGCACGGTTAATCTACACTAATTTGTGATACAACGATTATTAAATCTCAATGGGGGGTTTTTACGTTTAGGGACAAGAACAAGTAATATTGCATCATAAAATAAGTTTTAAAGAATATGTATTCCACCTACAAGTTTAAGTATAAAAGGTTCATGAGACTCACATTAGCTTGTTCTTGAGGTAAGTATTTAAGATCTAGAATGCTACCGACCGGCAAGGTTGCTAGGTTCATTTCATATGTATTAGCTTTATACGAATTTATTATCTAAGTCCAACCCTTAGATTTAGATTTATCTTACGCTATTTGTTGATTTACATTGCATATCAAGTCTTGAAGTGTTAAAGTTTTACTGTGGTCTTTGATTAAGTTTGAGATATTATATCATGAATTCAGATTATAACAACGTTTATAAGCGTGATTTGGTTCCAAAATAAGGTTTTATTAGTTGGAAAATTTAGTCCCTTGACTTTGCTAAATAGACATTATTAACCCAAATGTTCGGAATTTTGCACTTTAATTATTTCTGTTGGCTTTTATTGTTTTAAGTAAGTTTCGCTACTAGAATATATTAGTATTTTGTTCCTTGCCCATTATTAATAGTTTTAAAGGCATATTTTTGAAGTTAGTCGTTTTATGTCGGTTAAAATAGAAATTTATTGCTTAAAGTTGTTATGTGGACAAAATGGTGTTTAAATGTCAAAGATAAATTATTTTGAGTAGTACTTAGTCTCTGGAATATTGAGTTATGGTCGTAGAGTTGATGAGTTGGTTATTATATTTTTAAATGTGTATCGAGTCACGTTTTGGGTGTGTTATGTGGTGTATTTTTTAAGTTCATTGGTTTTATTAAATTTTTAGTTGTACTTTAAGTTTGTGGGTCATAATTTATTAGAAAATATTAACTTTACTAGTTTAATTTTTTTTATATATTTTTATTATTTTTCACTCTAGTGAATCGTTAACTAACTTATATTAGCGGTAAATTTTGTATAAATTTCTAGAAAATTATGTAAATGTTAACATAGCTTATTATTATCATTATTAGACTATTGGATACTAAAACTTTACGTCTTAAGTTGTTTTTGTCGATTTTAGTATTTTAATGCTCGGGGTTTGGATTTTAATGGGTTCTTGGGTTTTACAGGATTGGTTTTTGTTTTCAATACAAGTATTTCTCTCTCAAACTCACTTAGTAACACTCAGGTTTGTGATGAAGAAGAACCCTTATAAGAGTTGGTGATAATATACTAAGTAAATCAAAGCAAACACAAGATAATAGTTTTTCAAGATACTTGTATATATTATATCTCAACTCAAAGTGTTACAAGACTCTTGCAAGCATGTTATATGAGTTACAATGAGAAACTATATATACTACTACCTACAGCCAGATTTACTTTGATACCAGTTGGAAACCTTAGGCTAGAGCAAATACTGCAAAGCTAAAGTTAAGGTATATTAGATAAAATATTATTTAATATATGGTAGTCATGACATATCCATGATTTACCCTTTGTCACCAACTAAAGTTGGCAACTGTACTAACTGATAAAGTGTGAACAGTGGATTAAAGTAAGGTCAACTACATGGACGTGGGAAAGTGTCATGTAGTATATCAGAGATTTGCAGCGGACTGTCGGAGAGACCATACTTATGTCCACTAATTCATAGTAGCTACTTCCGAAGGTTAACTAGATTCGAAAGAACTTGTTCTTCTGAAGCCACTTATACTTCGGAAGTGGCTACTTCTTCCGAGGCTTCCTTGGGAGTTCATACTTCGGAAGTTGTAGTCTTCATTTCTTCTAAGTGTTGAGCTTTGGAAGAGTAAAAACTTTGTCTTCGGAAGCTAAAGCTTGTCCTCGAAAGTTCCTTAGACTTGTCTTCGGAAGTTCAGTAATTGTCTTCGGAAGTGCTGAAGTTACCTTTGGAAGTTCCTTATTTGTTTTACTCAAAAAGTATAAGTGTTTGGATTTGGTTGCACCAGCCTTACTTGATCCAACAAACTCCCCCTAGGTTGATGCTACCAAAACCTCACTTCTTTCTGTTTCTCAAAACTTTCAGCACCAGGAAAAGCACATACTTGTTTGTTTCTTTGTTCTTCCCAGAAGTAGTGTTGAAAAGTTTGTACAAATCATTCTTAGACAGGAGATCCAGTTTGTGACTTTGAATTATGTGTACCCTTTGTTGTCCCCCATAAAAAGAGTTAGTTTACGGGAGTTATAGTCATACTCTCATCTAACTATGGATTCAAGGTTGGGACCTTCAACCATTAAAAAAATGCTTTACCTTTGGTTGTTGATGCTTTCCTTTCCTCCTCCTCTCTTAGCTTCATCTCCTCTTTAGTCTTAGCTTTTGCAGTTCGCTCAGCAAGATAAAGGCTGCTTAGATGATTTCTTATGTGAGCAGCTGCCTCAGAGTTGGAGGGGTTGGAGAATGGCTTTTCTGCCAACTCAGCAGTATCAAATCTGCTTAAGTGTAGCAAAGATGAGGCATTTAAACGGTTTATCTCTCCATTGTGTCTCTCAACAACAAAGTTGTGAGAATAGTCTTCGAACCTCCATTGGATAATCTTCTTTCTTGACACAAACGGCTGACTAGGAACCTTGTCACCTTTCTTTGTATCCAGCAGAATCACCAGTCTTTTTCTGAGCTTTTTCTCTTCATCATTTAATGAATCAGAGTTGAGGCTAAGAAGTTTGATGGCCTGGTCCAGTGTTCCTCTTGGGAGATCAAGGAATTGCTCTTTTGTGAGGAAACTTGAGGAGTTTTTAGTGTAAGTCAGTTTGACAAACTCCTCCTCACAAGAGATATCACTCAATGATGTGCAATTGATGAGCTTTCTCTTGATTTCCTTAAATTCCTCTAAGGAAAGAGGTTTAGATGTATGAGAGGATGACTTGGGTGGTTGTTTGGTGGATGAGGATTGGGTTTTGGGTAAGGTTTTATGTTTGAGGATGGGTAGTTTTGGTGATTGTTTGGATTGAGTGGGTGAGGAAGTGGGTATGGTTGATGATGTGGGTTAAGGAGTGTGAGGCTCAGAGGTTGGTTTAGTTTTAACAGGGAAAGGGAAAGGGGTAGGTTTTAGTTGAGGCTGTGGTTGTGGAGTAGATGTGAAAGTCATCTCATGTACTCTTCGGTACATCTCTTTCCTTTTTCCTAAGCGTATGTCAACCTTGATTTCACTGACAATGCGTTATAGGGTCTTCAAATACATAGATCCAACTTTCCTGCCTGAGAAGTCATGGCCTCGAGATAGCCCTTCATCCAAGTTTTTTCCCTAGACTTCTTCATGGCTGTAAGCTGAGCATCAACTTCTTTCTTCTTTTTCTCCTTCAGTTTTTCCTTAAAGGCCCTTTTTCTCTCCTTCTCCATTTGATCCTTTTCTTTGTTTACAAGCAACAGGATCATGTCATTGTCATGTGGAGCAAGTTCTTCAGGAGAGAATCCTCTGGAGTTTAGGTAAGCTATCCTTTCACTCCTGAGCCTTTGATTAGCTTTCTCCTTTTTCCTCGTGTTTTCTTCTTTCAAAGCCAACTTTGCTGCTTCTTCTTGTTCTTTTTTAGCAAGGTTGCCTTCTCTAACTCAATCAACTCCTCAAGTGGTAAGAGGAGTACATCCTCACTTGCAGCTCCTAGCTTGACAAGTCTGCCAGTTACTTCCACTCTTTTCTGGTTGTTTACTGCCTCCTGATTAGCTACCGATGCTTTGCTACTTGCAGCTAGTAGTTTCTCATATGGGAGTCTTCCTTTTCTTCTTAGTTTCTCCAACCTTTCCTCTTCTAGAAGTTCTTCCGCAGTCAGCTTCCTCTTTCCTTTGACATCTTTGAAAGCTTTAGACTTTGGAGATTCTTAAGCCAAGATTTTAGGTTGTTGAGTGGTGGCTGGAGCATTTGGTTATGATGATGTTTGAGTAATGGGTAACTTGAGGAAGTTCTCACTATTCACCTCATATGCTAGTTCCAGAATTGCATATGTGATGATAAGATCTTCGGACAAGGAGTAAAGCCCTTCTGCAGCTTCTATCTCAGCTTTGGAAGATTGAAATTGTTCTTCCGCAGCTTTGACTTCAGCTTTGGAAGTTCGTGGCAATACACTATCTATCCCAACTGTTTCAGTTGCTGAGCCATCAGTTTCCATTTCCCCTTCGAAATAAATCTTAGGTTCCATGTGAAATTTAGGTTGACCAACTTCCTCAACAATAGTAGGTGTGTTCAGCCTCTGAAGCTCTTCAGCTTTAAAGTAGGCCACAACAACATCAAGACCTTGCTGCCACACAGAAGATCCCACAAGAAACAAGGTTAGAAACCTGTTTATATCTTTGAGCATCCTTGGGTCCACTTGGAGGGTGATTGGAGGAGGCTCCAGGAAAACATTTGAATGCTAAGTAGGATATCTTGAAGAAATTATTGAGATGGTGGATGTCATGTGTAATTCTCTGTGAAATTTCTCCCTTTTTTGGTAGCATCATCTTGAGAGCTAGATGAGCTAGAGGAGAAGTCATTGAGACCTAAATTGGTACATGCCTAACAGATCTCTCAGTCTGTTTCTCAACTAGTTTAGCCCTGATATTGTTAATCTCAAGTTGCTGAGTGGCAGAACTCTCTTCTAAGTTTTGACCCTGAATTCAAGGTTGGAGACTTTAGTGAGGAGGTTGTTTATGGTGAGTTGCATGCTTCCCTCATCTTCTTAAGAAGAGTCATGGGAAGATGAGGTAACATACATTATATGTTCATCCTTGTTGGGACCGATAGCGTACGGAGTACAAACTGATTCAACGTGAAACCAAATCAAATAGTGCGGAATCCTATTTGATTGGTGATCCAATCAGGGAAAACGTTAATCCGATCAATCCTAACGATTAGAATACGTCAAGAATGGACTAGGAATGATCAGAAACGTTCTATGAACTTGGAAGGGACGAACTGGACGAACTTGGACAGCTAGGGTTGTGAATTCTCGAAGTCTCAGGTTTTTCCACGAAATAAGTGGTATTTATAGGTTACAGTCTTTATTTGTACGACTAAGCCAAGCGACTGGCTCAGTCGTGCGACTGAGTCATACGATTGATTCATTCATACGACTGAGTCAGTCT
>BJCM01166097.1:0-10818 GCA_018326385.1 Flaveria bidentis | reverse complement strand
TATAACACACTTTCTCTCACACACACAAAGCAAGAAACCCTCTCAAGTTAGCCAAAAATTTTCGGATTCAAGGAGCAAAAGGAGCTGAAATTCGAGAATATTGGGCTGTTCTTCAAGTGTTCTTGGCTGAAATTTCTTTTGTGCAAGAGGGTTTTCAAGTTGGTGTTACACATCCTAGCAAGTGGGTGTTTGAAAGAGCTTGTGGGTATCATCTCTTGAGGGCTTCTACATTGAAGTCTTGGCTTTCAAACATCATCATCTAGCCTTCCAAATCCACGATTCTAAGAGGTAGTTTGTGTGGCTATTTTATCTTTTGATAGTATGTTCTTCCATATAAATAGATCCTTGTTTTGGGTTTTGTTTTAACAAATATATATGATACATAAACTCACTTTTTTAATATTAACTCCGCTGCGTTTTTCATGTTAAATGGTTAATATGACTTTGGTAAGAATCTACAAAAGCCAACAGTAAAGCCATGGGAAAATAATCATACATAATAAGGAACATCAACATAAACATATAAACATCGCCATACACGGCACCATCATATATACGTAACATACATCATACCTACCATCATGCATAAACATCAATCATACATCATCATACATGCCCATCATAACAATTATGACCACAAAAGTCAACTTACTTAGCCCCCCCCCCCAATACCTTCTAATTCAAAACCTACATCTACTCATTCCCCCAAAAATCAGAAAATAAACTAAGTATTTTCGGGCGCATGAGCCCTATTTGGGTGTATGGACCCTATTTAGTCGCATGGCCTCTCAGGCGCATGAGAACACTTAGGCGTATGGGCACTATATGAGCACTTAGGCGTATGGGCTTCCAGTCGCATAACTTTCATGCATATGAACCTCAGTCGCATAACTTTCATGCGTATGAACCTCAGTCACATGGCCTCCAGGCGCAGTGACCTTAGTCGTATAACATCTAGGTGCATGGCCTTAAGTTGCATGACTTCCATGCGTATGAACCTCAGTCGCATGGCACACTTGCGCATGGAGCTCAGTCGCATGCCTTTCGGCCGTATGACCTCCAGTCGTATGCCATTCGGTTGCATGGCTCTAATCGCATGAGCCCTAGCTGATGCAGAATGCAGTCTCTCCCCGAACCTAATCTGTGATTTTCGGCCTCCAAACCCTCTCAAACTTGTTCTAAGCTCAAATCGACCATCCTAATGTTGGGTCTTGTAGATTCTTATGAAAGTCATATTAACCATTTAACATGAAAAACGCAGCAGAGTTAATATTAAAAACGTGAGTTTATGTATCATATACATTTATGAAAACAAAACCCAAAACAAGGATCTATTCATATGGAAGAACATGCTATCAAAAGATAAAATAACCACACAAACTACCTCTTAGAATCGTGGATTTGGAAGGCTAGATGATGATGTTTGAAAGCCAAGACTTCAATGTAGAAGCCCTCAAGACATGATACCCACAAGCTCTTTCAAACACCCACTTGCTAGGATGTGTAACACCAACTTGAAAACCCTCTTGCACAAAAGAAATTTCAGCCAAGAACACTTGAAGAACAGCCCAATATTCTCGAATTTCAGCTCCTTTTGCTCCTTGAATCCGAAATTTTTTGGCTAACTTGAGAGGGTTTCTTGCTTTGTGTGTGTGAGAGAAAGTGTGTTATAATGGAAGAGTGTTCAAGTGAGTTGCTTTTGCATGAACCAAGCTCAAAAGAGTGGTTCCCTTGGCCAAAAGGGGGCGGTCGAAATTGGGGTCCTACTTTGGGGTTTCCCTCCCATTTGATTTTTTATAAAATTGTTACACTCTTGCACTTTAGTTTTATAAAATTAAAACCCTTTTAATTTTATAAAACAACACACTTTTGTTTGATATTACTTAACCAACTTAAATAATAAAACAAATAATCTCTCATGAACAAATTATCCATATAATATTGTTCATTTACAAAGGCAACGTTTTTTAGAAAATCTATTTTTCTAAATTGGTGTCATTATTTATTTGTATGATCTTATCAACGAATAAATACTTATTGGTGTTTGTTTGGCTTGTTATTGGATATGACCCGACTTGGATCATATTACACTAGCCACATCAATTTAATATGTATCTTGGGCAGATCAATTCCTTCATTTACGTTGAACGTTAATGAATGAATGAAAAGTATTATGTAATGTAAAGTGGAAGATAATGAAAAGAGGAACGTAATGAAAGAATTCATGCATTAATGAACGAATGAAAGTAAGAAAGGCTTGCAAGCTAACGTATGGAGGTTCACACCCAATGAAGGGTATTAGCTCAACCATGTGCGGGTTAGCTACCCTAGAAGGATGCACACTGGGGCTTAATCTGTGTGATTAACAAATGTATGGAGGTTGACACCCAATGAGGGGTGTCAGCTCAACTGTGTGCGGGTTAAATACCCTATGAGGATGCACAAAGGGGTTCAATCCTTGTGATTGACCATATGTATGGGATCCTTGCCACTTACCCTAGGTACTGGAGTCAGCTTCGTGCACAATGTTCAGGGTCTATGAAAGACCTCAGGCCCAGTACCCGCTTTATGCATGACAGTGGGGTGAAGCACATGGCATTGGTCCGAATGAAAGTAAAGATTAAATGACGAATGTACGAAATAAATGAACGAATGATGAAGATAATAATGATATTATCTATGTGTATGTATAATGCATGATCATGAACGATTGTAAAGTACGGTTTAAACGAAAGATTAAGTATGTTTTATTATAAAACTAGAACTCACTCAGCAACGCTGACTTTTATGTGTTTCCAGTTGGCAGGTAATGGTTGCTGAGGATGGCATGGGGCGGCTACTTGGCTCATTTTTGGATGACATTCTTTTGTAAAATGTTTTTGCATTATAATGCGAACATATGATATTTTGTAATGAATTTTGTATTATTTTGCAAAAGCGTTTATTTTAATGAAATGAAATGTCAGTTTTAATGATTCTGCTCCAACACTTTATTGAAGTCAATAGAAATATATGTTTTATATGCGATGGTTGACCAGCGTCATGGGATTGGGGTCTTACACCTCATTAGTATGTTGGTCATCCGCATTGAGTAATGGGGATGAACAAATACTTCTGCGCATTCGTTCGATCATCCGCATTAGCAAATGCGGATGAACAAAATCTTGTCCGCATTACTTCTGGTCTTCCGCATTTGTTAATGCGAAAGAACAAACATATGTCAGCATTTGTTCTTTTCCTTCCACATTAACAAATGCGGTTAGCCAATACTTGTTCTTCTACTGCAGGATCTTCATCCGCATTCGCACTTGGATTTATGGGAATTCCAGCAGAACAACCATCAACTCACCAATTGAATTGGCATGTATGATCCTTTCAGGGTCCAACAGACTTAGCATTCTTATGTTCAGCAAATCGATTGTAGATGTCTAGTGCAAGACATAGGGTTAATGCTCCAAAAGCTTTCTTGTCTCTATCAATTAGCTTTTGATCCTTCTCTTTGAATGTAGTTGGGTCATTATTTCGAGTCACGGCACCACCAACAGTGACGGTTGGTATATGCGAACTAGAGATGATAGATTCCCATTGGTTGTGGTTGGTGTAAAAGAAAAATGCTTTGAGACATTGCTTCCAATCTTCAAAGTTGTCTCTGTTTATGAGTCTTGGAGGTCAGTTGGGAGCTACACTTTCTAAATCGGCAAAGGTAAGAGAAGTCATCTTTGAGATTCTAGTTTCACTGAAGAAATGATAATTTCGTAGAAAAGAACTAGTTTCGCAGAGAAAAGATTGTTTCGTATTGAAGACTAGTTTCGCTGAGCGACAGTAGTTTCACTAGGAATTTTGGCAGCAATTTCTCTAGTCAAATGCTTGAGACTGCTTAGTTTTTTCGAAAATTTCGCACGAAAAAAACTTGAACTTTCATTCAATGATATTTCGACAACAATTTCGCTTGGAATATGCACACAAGCAATATTGAACTTTCGTTCAAGATCACTACTTTCGTTGAGATGCTTAAAACAACTACAAAGTGTAAAACACTTGTAGTTTCGTTGGATGATGATGTAGTTTTGCCGGATGATGGTGCAGTTTTGCTGATTGAATCTGAAAGGATTTTTCAACATGAAATCAATCTGGAATCGCCTAAATCTTTCCCTGTGTCTTGCACTAGACATCTACAACACATTTGAGATCTGATGATTAACAGAACTTTCCCAACAAATAACAAGCAAAATTCAATCAAATTCCATATCAAATACCCTCAAATTTGATCCGGAATTAATGAAATATTGATATTGAACAAAAAACAACCAAAAATCTCAAACAATCAAGAGCACTAAGGCTTTGATACCATTTTGCTGGTCCATTTGATCATGTTTTAGTACAATTGATTTGTTCAATCATTCAATATAAGAAACAAAATACAAACAACAAAGATGAAGATGAATGATCACAACCACAATGTATTCAAATATAAACAATAAGTATCCAATATAATCAAAACAAACAAAGCTCAAATATATTTAAGTAGAGTAACAACATACAATAGTCTCTCGGGACAAAAATATTTGATTAGGATTTTGTAAGGATTCTTAACAATGAGCAAGATCAAAACTATATATAGAAGTCATAGTTTCGCTAACAGTTTTGCTGTCAGCGAAACTATGCTGCCCAAACTATAAATTAGCCTGACAGAAACAATAGTTTCACTGGGTGAAGTAAACAACTGACTATGAGTGAAACTGCAGTTTCGATCATAGTTTCACCCGGCAGCTAAACTATACAAAACAAGCAACATACAAAAGTAAACTAACATTAAACCTATTACAATGGAATATAAACAAAATATAAGTTAAAGTGGGTCCAACCTATACATGATCTTCATAGATATTAAACCGACTCATAAGATCAGTTTCCCTAAATCTAAGGCAGTAGGCTAGTTGCAATGTGCACATGAGTTTCTTCCTGATCCTTGGATCTGCTCGTTCTTCCTAAACACACCAAAGTATGGCAAATGGGTTTTAGAGTTTCTCGCTACATATTAATTTGATGAAATCAACAAAAATAAATAGGTCAATCAATATGAAACATTCCATCACTCTAAAGCGGAGTCAATCTCAAAAGAACTGCATAGATTTGTGCAGTTAGTCAATGATCTTGAGATCATGGGGGTTACATACAAAGTAAAGGAGATGAACAAGAAGATTTTACACAGTCTTCTTGAAAGTTGGAAGCAAAATGCGACCATGCTGAAAAACACACTTGATCTGGAAAGCACCACTCTGGATATATTGATTGCAAATATTGAAGTTCTTGAACTTGATGAAAGGAGTAGAAACCTTGGTGGACCTAAAGTAATTAAAGCATACAAATTTCCATAAGAAACTTATTCTGTGCAAAATGCATCTAGATATCAATTATAATCAACTAGATTCATTGCTAATCAATCAACCAACAAACAACCAACCTCATCTCAATCAACTAGGTTTACTGCATCTCCTTAAAGTATGCTTGAAGACTAGAGATCTGAAGAGAAAAAGGCTTCTTACAGTGCCATTGTTAGAAGCTTTGAAGCTTACTTAGGAGGAAGACTCACTTCTCCTCATTTAATACAAGAAGACCTAGAAGAAATGGATCCTAATGATGTAGAAGAAATGGATCTATAGTGGCAGATGGCTATGATATCAATGAGGGCCAAAATGTTTCAGAAAAGGAAGTAAGCTAAGTCTGAATGAGAATACCAAACTTGGATATGACAAATCCAAATTTAAATGCTTCCACTATGGTATGACTAGCCACTTCTCAAGAGAATGCAATGCTCCTAGAAGGAAAAAACAATAGCTTTCAAAGGAATTCTCAAGGACAATCATCATCACAACCAAGCTCAAACTTCCAATCCAACAATCAACAACAACATCATCATCAACAACAACTTCTATAACTATACCAAAGTCAGCAACAACTAACCATTCAAGCCCATGGAAGCAGCCAACCTACTTCAAACACTCTTGTCATCAGACAAGATGGAGTATGTGATCAGAGCCTGTATGTTGAGGAAGTGAAGCCATAATTTTAAAATCATGCTCTTATGGCTGACATCAATGATGGCCCATCTCCAATGCCATCTGAGCTAAAATCTAATATCTGTAGTGATAAATGCATTGTTGAACTACAGGGATATCGTGAGCATAATCACAAATTAGCTGCTAAAATTATAGTAGAAAAAGTAAAAACAGAGATGCTTAAAAGAGAACTAAAAAACTTTGAAATAAAAATCAAAACACTCATTTCTGACATTGAAAAATTGCATGGAGAAAAGTACACTCTTGAAGCTGAGAATGAAAAGTTAACTAAAAAGTTAGTTCAATCTAAAGCTGAGCAATTAGTCACTAAAGTGAAACTTGAAAAGTTTCAACTATCTTCAGCCAAGCTGCATGAGATGATTGATTCACAAAAGGATCCTAAGGATATGACTAGAATTGGAAATAACTCATGTCCCCCCTATACAATGACAATTATACTCTCATTCCTGAGTCATTTACACTTACTGATCAAAATGAACCTAAAACTATTGAACCGAAATAAGTAGTAACACAAATAAGAAATCCTCAAAACAAACCAGAGGTTTACATTGAAACAAATGAGAAGAAAATCAAGCTAGGTCATCCAATTAAAATCAACGAGTGCTTAGAAAAGTTGGTGAATATCATTAATCCAAAAAGCCCAGTCAAAGCCATAGTACCATTTGTAAAATTCATTCCTAGAATTCCTAAAGAAAAGAAGAAAATAGATGGTTCTGAGGAACTATCTGTTGAAAGCAAATTTGATTGTGAGATCAAATCTCCAAAGAATTCAACCATATTAGAGAAAGTTTCACCGAAAAACAAAAGCAAAATCTAACTTATTTCAAAAACAAAGATCAAATTAGATCCTCAATCATCAAAACCAAAGCAAGGAGTTTGTTTTGATATTTTCAATAAAGATCATGTAAACCAACTAGAAAAGGAGAATAGAAAAACTTAAGGAAACAACAAAAGCCAAAAAGAGTAAAAAACAACAGTATTATGAAACAAACTTCAAACATGGCTAATATTGTTTCCTCATCAGAAATCTACAAAGGCATCCAGATCAATCAAAAGAGACAAACACATGTATTGTGACATATGTGAGATGTTAAATCATAGAACAAATGAGTGCTTTTTTAATCAATATTGCTCAATTTGTGACATGAATAATCATTTCACCAAAAATTATTATTTTAACAAATATTGTTCTGTCTGTGATATGACCAACCATAACACATTTGATTGTTTCTTTGAATAAAAAGGCTTGAGAATTCCTCAAAACAAGCCCCTCACACCAATCTTATATGTGAAACCCAAAATCAAAAGTCATTTTCATAATAAAGGATCCAGAACATCAAGTTAGTTCGGATGATAATTTGGGTAATCTGAAAGATTTAAATAAAATTCAAAGAAATATAAATCACAACTTTAGACAAATTCATGATTTTCCAAATCAAAAATGAAGTTTGTTGACTAAAAACATGTCCACATTCTTAAAAGAAATAGGGATCAAAGGTTTGAATACTCTTTTGACTCTTTAGATGAAGTTGATGAGATGAAATCAGCAAGATATCAAAGATCAAACAAAACTTTATCATTTAAGGTTTCATATCGCTTAAGTCACAAGTCAAAAGGTTTGGAACCTATGTCCTCTCCCTTAAGGGAAGATTATATAAGGAACGAAATAGGTGTTTAGCAATAAGAAGGATGATAGAGGAATTGTCATCAAGAACAAATCTAGACTACAAAGTTTGGAAATTTGTTCGAAGAATAGTGAAATAAATCAAAATTGTTATTTGAATGAACTTGGTGAAAAATAATACAAGTGTTTAGACGTATGGATGTCTCATGCACCTAAACAGTGTTCATAAGTCTATGTTTAGCCGCATGATTAAATTTCAGTTTTATGTCAAGTCTTAGACGTTTTGAGTAATCCTCATGCACCTAAACAGTGGTCAAAAGTCTGAAATTCTTGGTTAAGTGTTGGGCGTTTTACACAATCTCATGCACCTAAACAGTACGAGACATCTCATATTTATAATTCAAAGTGTTAGGCATTTTATAATAGGTCATGCACTTGAACATTGCTCATGCGCCAAAACAGTGGTCATAAGTCTGAAATTCTTGGTTAAGTGTTGGGCATTTTACACAATCTCATGCTACTAAATAGTACCAGACATCTCATATATATAATTCAAAGTGTTAGGCGTTTTATAATAGGTCATGCGCCTGAACAGTGCTCATGCACCTAAACAGTGCTAATGCGCCTGTACAGTGCACATGCACCTACCAGTCTATCAAACAAAATTGACCAAGTGTAACTCATGTGTCTGAGGTTCATACGCCTAAACAGGGGTAAAATGCCTGAACAGTGCCAATGCACCTAGACCTAATGCGTCCAAATAGTGGTCATGCGTATAAACAGTTGTAATGCATCAAAGGGTTTCTACACTTGTATAAATTTCACACTTGCACAGAAGTTCACTTCATTTGAAATTTTTACTGTCATTTACTCTATTCTTATTCTCCGTGTTCCGAACACACTCAAATTCAATCTGATTACTTAGTTATACCAAGATTGTACGATCGCATAAGGTAATATCAGTGATTGCGATTAACATCATGAGTTTATATCACCGATTCAGTGTAAAAAAACATCAAAATCAATCGGGCGTTTGAACCTTGTTTGGGCTTTCGAATGCTAATATCATGAATAAATCTGAAATGATTGATCACTTGTGATTGTTTGTTTCAAATGAAACTTGAAATTGTTAATGATAATGAATTGCGAACATGTTAACATCATTAAAACAAGATTTTCATCACAAAAATTTCTAATGATTCAATGAGCTTCAGAGTTAAAATAATAATAAAATAATAGACTTGAAATGAATCGTCATATTGCTTTTCAAATAAAAAAACTTGTTATTCATCAAATTCAAATGTATATCCAAATCAAATAGAAACAAATCTCTTAATTCATTATATATCTTAAAATTTGATTAAATCATTAAATAATAATTTCAAGTCATTGAATTTTATTAAAAGTAATCAAATTTTAAAATATAAAATTTTATTAAGAAAAACTAAAAGTTATTGAAGGATTTATTCATTTATAAACATTTGATAAAAACTTAAATAAGTTGAAAACCTTCATACTAATTCATGTTTCTTTTGATTGACAGATGAATTCTAAAGTTTAAGCCAAAGCACAATGTTGTTGCATTTCTTGATGAGGATGTTAGAGAAGCAAATGGATATGAAGACATGATCAGATTTTTGTTAAGAACCAGATATGTCTATGCTATGTGTGCTAGACCTGTTATATATGAGAGGTTGATTAAGAAGTTCTAGAGAACTACTGAAATTGAGATAGATGATCAAATAAGAAAAGTTGTAAGAGGTTTTATTACAAATGATAGAATGATTGAAGTATCTTAAGATTCTATCAGATCTGCATTAAGATTGGGTGAAAATGAACATCAAGATTTGTCTGAGTACACTTTCAATGAGTGTAGAGAGATATTTTTGCAGATGGGTCACCTAAATCAATTTCCAAAGAAGAAATTCTTTAGAGCTCGAGTTCACAATCATTGGAAGCTGTTATGCTATATATTTCAGCACTGCATGTCAAAAAGAAGTGCAGGATGGAACTCATTTCCAGTTGATATAGCATCTCCTATAGTAGCCATAGCTAGTAACAAAAAGATTTAACATGGTTAAGTGGCTCATGAATGGATTCATATTAAATTTGGAGAAGGGAAACAAGAATAAGTATTTGATGTACCCAAGATTTCTCTAATTGATTATAAAAGAAGAATACCCAGACATACATGGTTATGGAGTACAAGGTGAAAGACTTATTTTAGAGCATATGTCTGAGGTAGTTTACAAGAGGCTAGCAGTGATCACTGGTGCTGCTAATGTTCCTATGTTTTAGTACATGAGAAATGTGGCTGATGACCTTGTTGATATTAATTAACAACATTTTCATTTGACTGAGGATGAGCCTGTGAATCCTAATGATCTTATTAAAGATGTTATAGAAGAAGTTGTTGAAGAATTTGAGGAAGATGATGATGATGAAGAAGATCATGTTGAGGATGATAACAATGATGATAACAATATTGATAACAATGATGATAATGATCAAGGTGGTGATCAAGGAGATGAAATAGAAGGTGCTAATGATGAAACTATTCAATAGATGGATAGTAAACAAACAATCTCTGATCATAGAGATGATAATGAAGAAGAAAGAAATGCTGATGAAGGTGTTAATTCTAAAATGAATGATCAACAAGATGATGATCAAGCTGTAACTGAAGATATTCAGAATGTTGATTTTAATCAGGCAGTTGACTTTGATACTTTATGGTCTGAGCCAATCACATAAAATATTATTTCTACTATACAATCTAAGAGTCCTGACATTGTAATTGTTGATAAAGAACAAGAGATGAAACAATTAATAGATGCTTGTGTACAAACTGATTTGGATGATGATTTTGATGAACTTGAAGAATTAAAGTCAAAGATTGTATCTCAAAATGATGAAATTGAAAGGTTGAAGAAAGAAAATTGAAGATCATGTATAGGTTGGACTCACCTTTAGATTTGTATTTTGTTTCCTTTTTCATGTAATAGGATTTATGTTAGATTTCGTTTGTAAGTTGTTATGTTTTGATTATCCTTTTTGTAGTCCAGCGAAACTATGAGCGAAACTGCAGTTTCGCTCACAGCTAGCTAATAGTTC
>BJCM01166096.1:0-16247 GCA_018326385.1 Flaveria bidentis | reverse complement strand
AATCATGTGAGCAGAGTCGTTACACTAACATACCCAATAACTTCCGAACTCCATTGTAACAGGTTCCAAACTTAAATCTAGCATTCTAAGCATCATAAGACATATACATATCATAACCAAGGCATCAAATGCATCCAAAATCACATCCACCCACATATACATTCAATCATACGTACGGGTGTGAAAACCCACATTATAAAAACATTCATACATACATTTCCAACCCCAAATCAATTGAAAACCAGTAAAAGAGGGGTTCTAGAACTCACCTTGACAACTCTTCAAGCAAGACTTCCTCAAACCCGACTGTAAGAGAGTTCAAACACCTAAACCCAACAAAACGCACACACAATCGAACATACGACACACATAAGCACATAACCGAAGCAAGAACTTAATAAAAACACATGGACCTTCGAATTCCTACCTTGAATCCGGCCTTCTCCTTGTTCTTCTTCAAGTCCCGACAGTACTCCTCTTCCTCTCTCTGAAATTTCGTCTGAAAAGGGCGTGATAGGGGGGATGGGCGGCCATGCCCTCTTTTAACGCCCACTCTCCGTACCTTTTGTCCTTTTTACACCTTTAATCCTCCATCTTGGGTTAAATTTGCATTGGCTACCTTTATCATTCCTTTATTGTCTTTTATTAAATATCCGGGTGTTACATTTTTTAGCTACCTGGTTGCCTTTCCAACTCAATCAGCCCCTCTAATGGTAAGAGGAGAACTTCTTCATTTCCATCTCCTATATTAATCAGCCTATCAATAATCTCCACTCTTTTCTTATTATTGACTTCTTCCTGGTTGGGTATGGTTGTTTTACAGCTGGCAGCCAGTAGTTTCCCAGAAGTTAGTCTCCCTTTTAGTTTTAGTTCTCCAACCTTTCCTCCTCTAGTAGTTCTTCCGCAGTCAGCTTCCTCTTTCCTTTGACATCTTCAGAAGCTTTAGACCTTTGAAGTTCTTATGTAAAGGATTCAGACTATTGAGTGGGTGCTGGAGCTTGAGCTGATGATGGTGATTGAGATATGGGTAACTTGATAAAGTCCTCACTTTTCACCTCAGATGCTAGTTCCAGGATTGCATCTATGATGATTAGATTATTGGACAAGGAGAAGAGTCCTTCTGCTGCTTCCTTCTCTGCCTTGGAAGATTGAAATTGTTCTTCTACAACTTTGACATCTTCTTCGAAAGTCTATGGTACAACACTATCTGTCCTAACTATCTTGGTTGTTGGGACACCAGTTTCCATTTCCCCTTTGAAATTAATCTCAGGTTCCATGTAGACCATAGGTTGACCAACTTCCTCAAAAGTGGTAGAGGGTGTATTCAACCTCTAATGCTCTTCAGATCCAAAGTAAGCCACAGAGATATCCGGACCTGGTTGCCACATAGAAGATCCCATGAGAAAAAAAGTTAGAAACATGTTTAGATCTCTTAACATCCTAGGGTCCACTTGGAGGGTGATTGGAGGAGGCTCAGGAAAGACATCTGATGATTCAGAGGGATATCTTGAAGAGAGCTTTGAGATAACAAAGCTCTTGGACACCATGGGAGTTTGTCTTTGACCATTCTCCTCCTTTTTAGTAGCATCATCTTAAGAGCTAGATGAGCTAGAGGAAGAAGTCAGGGAGACGTGAATTAGTACATGCCTAACAGACCTCTTAATTTGTTTCTCAGCTAGTTGAGCCCTGAAATTTTCAATCTCAAGTTGCTGAGTGGCCAACCTACTTTCTAAACACTTAACCCTGAATTCAAGGTTTGAGACTTTAGTGAGTAGGTCTTGAATGGTGAGTTTCAGACTTCCCTCATCCTCATGAGAAGAATCATAATGAGATGAGGTAACATACCTTATATGTTCATCCTGACCACCAGAAGTGGTTTATTGGTGCTCTGGTTTCCAAGTGTAGTGGTGCCTTTTTTAGAGTCATCAAAATGCTTGGTTGCTATAGATTTAGTCTGATCAAAGTTACCACTGTCCTGAGGGCCCATTGAGGCACCTGCAGTAGTGGCAGTTGAATCCACATGAGTCCCCTCCACTCTGGTGTGACTCACCTCAGTTTGGATATGTTGATGGGGGCTAGAGATCAGAGGTCTCCTTCGGCTCAGTTGATCCTTTAATGGGTGTTGAGGATCAACTTCATTACCGTGAAAATACATGAGCTCTTTATCAGTTCCGGTTAAAAGGTCAGTGAATGATATAGCATTTATTCCTAATGACCCGAGACTTTGATTAATGTCTAATGGCATTGAGCCTTTGGTGGGGCTATCGCTTTTTTGCTACTCAGGAGAGTATAGAGACTCATCCTGAAGGCTTTTGGTTTGGGCTTCGGGCTCATGGGATTGAGACTGAGGAGACTCAATGCCTATATTGAGGTCAAGAGTAAAGGAAGGTGGGACCTCAAACTTAGTGGGAGCCTATGTTTCCACTCTAGCCTTTTTGGGTAGAACAGGGAGAACTTCTTCAATCTGAAGAGATTGAACAAGGGTTCGTTTGGGAAATCTCTGGTAGGTTAGATGGATGGGAGGAGAAGATAAATTTGGCAATGTGAGGGTACTTGCTGGTGTGGGTTCATCACCTATGGGGTTAACAGGGATGTCAACAGGAGCCATTGGCTCAATCATACCTGGAAGAAGTGCAGTATATCTTCTAATGAAATTGGTGGACACTCTCTTAAAAACTTTGAAGATGGTCGGCCTCATGTGAGGGACAGTCAAATCAGCTGCACATACAAGCTGACTTTGGTCCAGCACACAGTTGATGATGTGCTGAAGGAACCTAGGACACACGAAGAATGTGTCCCTCTGGAGGTTCCCCATCAGATTTGTCAGCACAAACCTTGAATAGTTAAAGTGGAGGCTTTTCACTATTCCATGAACTAGGCACCCTAGTTCATATGGGATTTGATCCCATCTCCCAGACTTGTTTGATAAGCAATGAAGGACAAGATGTAGCAGAAACTTCCAGTTGTAAGAGAAGTTGAACTTGTAGACAGTAGACCTGCTAACATCACCACCATAACCCATCAGGGTTTATGTAAAGGTCGGTCTTGGGAAATTCAGTAGGAGTGCCTTCATCATGAAGCTCCAGATTCTCCCTGATGATTTTTTCAGAGATGACTAACTCCTAGCCAAAAATTATCGACCTTATAACCCTAACTTGATTTAGGATTTCGATACGACCGTTGGCCCGAAACTCCTCCATTTGGTTAAGATATACAGTGGGGTTTACGGTCAAGGTAGTATAGTAGGTAGATTAGGTGAGAAATGAGATGATTTCAGAGAAGTCAGCATCCCTAGATGAATCCAGAAGTGCGACTTGATTGTGCTGAAGGTTTAGTGCCATTGTGAGAAAGAATAGAGGAAAACAAGTTTGAAGATGGAGAAGGTTGAAGTGGGAAGTGCTTTGAGTAGTAAAAGTGGTAAAAAGATGGAAATGATGAGTCGAAATTATTAAAATGGGTGAAATGGTGGTGTTGGGTGGATAAGGTGAAAAGATGGTTTGGGGTAAGATGTGACAGTGGCAACAAGGTGCAAAACAATTCAAAAGATTTTGAAATCATTGATAAAATCTTTGCTTTCTATTGTGTGGGGCCCAAAGGTTTCCGTTACAGAGAGAAGTCTTCTTCCGAAGGTATACATATTTTCGTAGGTTTTTCTCTTCCAAAGGTAAATGAACTTACTTCCGAGAATAAGAGTGTCTTCTGAAAGAAGAAGTATTCAAGCTTTGGAAGCATTGAATATAAGCTTCCGAGACTAAAAACTCTTGGGAAGATAAAACTTAAATTAAGAGAATTGCCTTTGGAAGATAATGAAAAGTTCTTCCGAGGGTAATTTTCTCTTCGGAAATACTCATACTTAGTCAAATGTGAAGAAAAATATTTTGTAACAGGGCTTAGATTCTAATTGACAAAATACAAGACACATTTTTAAAAGATTTTCAAAAAAGATATATTAGTCAATGTTTATCATCCCAATATTCGTAATGAGATACTTAAATCTTTGTTCATCAAAGGCTTTGGTGAACAAATCAGCATATTGTTCATTTGAGTCAACTTTGACTAATTTAATCAGGCTTTCTCACTAATATCTCTAATGTAATGGTACCTGATATCAATGTGCTTTGTCTTGGAGTGCTTCATAGGATTTTCAGTGATGGAGATAGCACTGTAGTTGTCAATGTGGATAGGAGTGCTCATGAAGTTGAATCCATAGTCTAGCATCTCGTTCTGAATCCATAGCAGCTGAGTACATCAACTTGTAGCAGCAATGTATTTAGCTTCAACAGTAGATGTAGAGACACATGATTGCTTTTTGCATTGCCATGAGATAATTCTTCTACCAAGAAATTGACATCCTCCTAATATGGATTTATTATTAATGTTGCAGCCACCATAGTCACTATCAGGGTAGCCAAAGAGATTGAAGTAAGAGTTTCTAAGATACCAGAGACCAAGCTTTGGTGCTCCTTTGAGGTATCTAAGAATTATCTTGGCAGCAACTAGGTGAGACACCTTTGGAGCAGCCTGATATCTTGCACAAATGCAAGTAGCAAACATGATATTAGGTGTACTTGCTATGAGATACATCAGAGAACCGATGATTGCCCTATACTGATGTTGATCAGTATCCTTCCCCTCAGAGTCAGGACACAGATCATGGTTTCTAGGTATGGGTGTCTTGGCTGGCTTACAATCTTTCATATCAGATCTTTCCAAGATATCATAGACATACTTAGATTGATTGATAAAAAACCCTTCCTTCATTTGCTTCACCTTAATTCCAAGGAAATAGTCCACTTTTCCCATAGAACTCATCTCAAACTTCTTCTTCATGATTCTCTCAAAGTCTTTACACATTTGGTCATTTGAAGAGCCAAATATGATATCATCAACATAGACCTGAACGAGCAAAATGTCTTTCTCAGACTTCTTGATAAAGTGATTCTTGTCAATGGTTCCTCTAGTGTAACTATTCTTCAAGAGAAACTGAGACAGAGTCTCATACCATAGCATAGGTGTCTGGTGCAACCCATAAAGAGCTTTATCCAATTTGCACACATAGTTGGGATGTTGTGGGTCTTCAAATCCTGGAGGTTGGCACACATTGACCTCCGTATCTATATTTCCATATAGAAAGGCACACTTGATATCAAGTTGATAGACAGTAAAGTTCTTGGATGCAACATAAGCAAGGAAGATTCTAACTGCCTCAAGTCTTGCAACAGGTGCATACATTAGTATAATCAATTCCTTCCTCTTGGGTGTATACTTGAACAACTAGTCTGGCTTTGTTCTTGATGATCAAGCCTCTATCATCTCTTTTTTTTTATGAAAACCCATTTAGTGCCTATACGTACTTGACCAGATGGTAGCGGGCAAAGGTTCCAAACCTTTTGTCTCTTGAATTGAAGCAACTATTCTTGCATTGACTTAACCCAACTACTATCCTTTAAGGCTTCTTCTACTTTCTTGGGTTCCATCTGAGACAAGAAGGATGAGTACAAGCAGACATTCCCATGATATGTTTGTCCCCTTGTTCTCACACCATCAGAGACTTCTCCTGTGATGTTCTCAGCTGGATGAGTGTTGCGAATCCTTAATCTGGGAATCACTTCTAGTTACAAAGATAGATCCAAGTTGGACATATTTTGCTCGGGAACAAGAACACTTGGTCTAGCTATTGTTTCAATGTCATTCAATGAGTACTAATTGAATGAAAGAGAAACATCATTAGCATAAATTGACTGCGAAGTAGTATTAACAGTTGCTTGTTCCTTTAGAATACTACTTCCATCAGCTTGGTGTTGTATGTTATTAGTTGATGAGTTATTAGACTCACTTTGTTGATAACTTGTTGAAGCTCCACTGGTTCCTGAAATGGTAGTGGTATCGGATCTACCAATGATAGGAGCTTGGAGTTCAGAGATTCTTGGAGAACTTGGAAGAGGTCTGGGAAGCTCAAATAACTGGTCTTCATCATTATCACTTGGAGTACCTGTTCTAGCTTAAAATTCTCACAAAATAGTTTAGAATAATTTGGAAACAATTCTAAGTCAAAAATATGATCAGGGCCATTCCCCCTAACACAAGGAGTGTGCTCATTAACAACAATTTTGGATGATTCCTCAAATTGTTTATTTTTGATGTAATAGACTCTATAAGCAATAGAGGTGGAGGAATATCCAACAAAGATAGCATCATCTGACTTCGCAACAAATTTTGCCAAGTTGTCCTTTGTGTTAAGTATGGTACACCTGTTGCCAAAGGACCTTAGAAAGCTAATGAACGGTGGCCTCTTCTTCCATAGCTCATAAGGGGTCTTTCCGTGTGGCTTGACAATAAGGACCCTGTTCTATGTAATGCTGACTGCCTCTTCCCAGAATGTTAGAGGCAGCTTTAAGTCAGCTAACATGGTCCTAGCAGCTTCAATCAGTATCATATTCCTCCTCTTAGTAACACCATTTTGTTGAGGAGTTCTAGGAGCACTGTATTTTCTGGTAATCCCTTTTGAGTTATAGAATGAGTCAAGAACTTGATTCTTAAACTCAGTCCCTTGATCACTCCTGATTGCTTTACCTTGTGATCACTTTGATTTTCAATTTTAAGAATAAAAGACTTTAAAGTTTCAGCAGTTTCATCTTTAGTCCTTAAAAATAATACCCATGTAAATATTGTAAAATAATCAACTATCATAAGGCAATATGATTTCCTTCCAATGCTCACTATACTTGTTAGACCAAATAAGTCCATGTGCAATAAGTGTAGTGGGGTGGTGATAGAGTTAACATATTTGGATTTGTGAGAGACTCTATGTTGCTTTCCTTTCAGGCAAGCCACACAGTTATCTCTACAGAAAAATTCCTTTTTTGGCACGCCATGTACCAAGTTATTTTTAACCAATTTGTTCATGGTTTTAAAATTTACATGACACATACATTTATGCCATAAGGCAGACTCATCACCATCAGCTTTGGAAAGAAAGCATGATACTTCACCCAATAGGGATTCAATGTTCATATCCAGCTTGTACATATCCTTTTTTCTAGGTGATCTAAGAAGCACAAATTCCTGAGGAAATGTCATCTCAGGTTTAAGGATGATGCACTCATGTTCTATGAAAAGCATTTTATGCTTTTGATCATAGAATTAAGAAACATTTTATGCTTGATAAAGTTTACTTTGTTGACTCTTAACAAGCCATTGGATACATTTCCTCTACCTGAAATGTATCCTCCGGTCTCACCTCCAAACTTAACAGGACCTCCATCAAAATGTTAAAATTGTTGAAGTCGAGATCTATTCCCAGTCATGTGCCTGGAGCATCCACTGTCCACTATCCAGACATTGTTCTTCTTGTCTTGTGAATGTCCCTGCACATAAGGTGAAAAGTTAGTTTTGATTGGAAACCCAAGTCTTGCTGGTCTTGGGTTCTTCCATTGATGATGGCATAATTGAACCAAAATGAATGGTAGAGGGTTCAATTGATGTCTTTTAAGAGGAAGATGTGGCTGCAACATCTTGTCTGATCTTCCATTCCATCCTATGATTGGTTAGTTTAGATGAGCTTGTTGAAGCTTAAGCAGCAGGACCTTCTTCTAAAGCTTCTTTGTTTTCAGAAGAAGAGTTCACTACCTTCTCTTCCGAAGCAGCCTTCTTCTCTAAAGGTTTTGAGAAGGGCCTTTTGTTCTTTTGAGCCTTCCTTGGCTTAACTTCCGAATCCACTTTCCCTTCAGAAGAATAAGTTTCTTTCGAAAGCAACTTAGTTTCGGAAACCAGCTTTCCTTTTCTCATCACTTGAACCATGTGATAAGGTCCAAAAGTGAATCCTTCCTTAGCTGTTTCCCTTTTAATATTATTTGCATAATGTGTGCTTGCTGGATTGTAGTAACATCTTTAGCCAAGTGGTTCTGCAGACCACACATTATGCATGCAATGTTAATCTTTGGGGATTTTGATGGCTAAGGTTTCTTCATCTTTTTATCTTTTTTTGTAGCCTTCCCCTTTGACTTCTAATCCTTTGGCAGGATAGAAGTGCTGGTACTACACTACTTTCCTGAATCAAAAGTGCCTACCACCTGATAAAAACATCCTTTTGCTTTAGGTCAATCTTCAGCTTAGATTTAGTTACTTTCATAGAATTCTTCTGGCTACCTTTATGCAGTTTCTTCTAGCTTTGGTGGATAGGAGTTGATCATCACAGGTGGAAATGGGTTGATTTACCTGTTCCTTCCCTGTGGTGGTCTCTATTATTGCATCATTCTTCAACTCAAGTGAAGATGGGTCAGCAGATAGGACCTCTTGCTCTTTAGTACCACACCTTAGTTGTCTTATAGACTCATAAGAGTGTGGTGGAGCAATCTCATTAGTCCCCAACCCTCCTTTGTTTTGATAATAAATTTTGGCATGGGAGGATTATGCAATAATGGCTTAGAAGTTTTGCTCAGAAATAGCATGCTTCCTAGCTTGAGCCTAAGTTAACTTGGATATTAAATCCTTGATTTGAGTCTTGTAATTAGTGTGCTCATGTTTTAAAAAGGAAACTGTTTTCTCTAACTCCTCCATTTTATGTTGATAGTCACATTTAGCCCTTTTAAAATTAGCTTTTAAGATGTTTAAGGACTCAATATCAGATTTATTTCCATGTTATAGGTCTGGTACATTTTAACCTTAGCAATACATGTTGGAGTACAGAGATAATCATATACCTTAGAGTTGTTTGTTCCAGCCATGAGAGCCTGTGCAGGGGTGACATCTTGGATCATAAAGCTCTAATCAACTTCTTGTGCCATAGCAGCAGTTTCAGTTGATTTTCCAGTAGCTTTTGGTGTGGAAGGATGTGAGGAGGCATGAGCAGATCTCGGGTTTGATTTGGGAGCTTTGCATTCCCTAGTAAAATGACCCAGTTGGTTATAGTTGTAACACTTTGCTTTTGCTTTGTTAAACCCAAACTTGCTGCTTGTTGGGTTCTGAGAGAACTGCCTTCCTGTTCTGTTAAAGAAATTCTTTGCCCTGTAGATTAGTAGAGCCATTTGTTGGACTATGTCCATGTACTCTACCTCATTCGGGCTGAAACATTCTAGATCTTCAAAATAGAACTGAAAATTATTAGAGTGTCCACTCCTTGAGACAAAAGCACAGCTCTCCTGAAAGGGACTATGCTGAGCATGTTGAGACCTTGGGGTCTCAGGGAATGTGATGTAAGGCCTAGAAGAGCTGGATGGCTGATGTGAGTACGGCAGGTACTACTAAGGTTGAGGGGGTCTTGAGCCTACAGCAACCATGAGAGCGTTGCTTGAGGAAAGGCTTGAAGATTTGCTTCCTTGACGGCTACTCTTGTTTTCCATCTCTACACGGTATCCATCAAGAATACCGCATAACTTAGTCATTGTGAGGGTGTTCAGGTTCTCTGTTCTTTTGATGGAAACACAGTAGAACGTCCACTCATTAAGAAGTGCACTCATGAATTTCCTTGAGAGGTCTCTCAATGTCTATCCGCTTGAGGTCTTCTTCTGAGTAGTCCTCCACTGCCTTCTCTATCATGGCACCACCACCAGAGAGTGAAGCCACCTTTGGCTTGTAGGGACCTTGGGCAATGGATCTCCACATGTGGCTATCTTGATATATGATAAATCCTTCTATATGTCTGCTCCATTGTCTGAAGTTTTCTAGGGTGATAATGGGTGTTTTAGTCATTGTCCCCATTTCACATTCAAATTTTTGGTTCAAGGACACGTTTTGACTGTAGTAAAAGAGTGAGTATACAAGAGGTTGATTAGGATGTTAGATCACACAATCAAGAGCCTAAGAAGCTCTAATACCAATTGCAGGATTGATTTTTATGCTCAACACAAGTATTTTCTCTCAAACTCACTAACAAACACTCAATAAGTAGAGTTCTTTTAAGAGTTGATTATAATATACTAAGTAACACAAGAAAAGCACAAGAGAATAATTTCAAGATACTTGTATATATTATTTCTCAACTCAAAGTTTACAAGACTCTTACAAGCTTACTACAAGACTTACAAATAGAAACTATATATACTACTACCTACAGCCGGATATACTTTGATAACAGTTGGAAACCTTAATATATAGCTAATACTACAAAGCTAAAGTTAAGGTATCTTAGATAAAATATTAACTAAGATACAGTAGTCATGACATTTTCATGACTTACCTTTTGTCACCAACTAAAGTTGGCAACTATACTAACTGATAAATTGTGAACAGTGAAATAAAGTAAGGTCAACTATATGGCCGTGGGAAAGTGTCATACAATATCTCAGAGATTTGCAGTGGAGTGTCAGAGAGACCATATTTATGTCCACTGGTTCATAGTAAGTACTTCTGAAGGTTAATTGGCTTTGGAAGAACTTGTTCTTCCGAAGCAACTTATACTTCAGAAGTAGTTACTTCTTCCGAGGCTTCCTTTGGACTTAATACTTTGGAAGTTGTAGTCTTAATTTCTTCCAAGTGTTGAACTCTTCAAAAGAGTAAATACTTTTTCTTCGGAAGCTAAGGCTTATCTTCGGAAGTTCCTTTGAGCTTTCCTTCAGAAGTTCAGCATGTACCTTCGGAAGTGCTGAACTTGTCTTCAGAAGAGCTTTATTAGTTGTACTCAAAATATTCTAAGTGTTTGGTTTTTGTTGCACCAACATTTATGATCCAACAAAACATAAAATAGTTTATTCTTTGTTTATATTTCATAGTATACAAGTCCTCACACTTGTATAGTAGAGACAAGCTTTTCAAGCAACTTGGTTTTATCTACTGATTGTATCATTTGTACTCAAACGATTAATCAAGTGAATAATTTAAAAGAATTACTTGTTTATTTATATTTCCTCAAAGTATTGTGTTATGATAGTAAGTAGTTAACTTAGATTTCGCATTCGTTATCTACTAAATAAAGAACAAGTTTGTGTTAATATAAACCAAATTGATCTGACACTCTTGATTTTGGGTTCATATCACACATTATTGATCATACCAATTTAAGTAAACTTGTATTACACAGACTGAATGTAAAAAAAATTAAGAATAAAACGATATTCTAAGAGAAACTATAATTAAAATTACATATGAGTAAGAACTATAAATAATAAATAATGATATCAATGTTTTAAACTTTTGTTTTACACTTTTATCTAGATAAAATTAAACATATTGTTTCAAAAAATTTGTATTAAAAATGTCATATGTAATAATTTTATTGTTATAATTTCTAATTTTAATTATTTTTGTTTTATAAAAAATACTTTTTAAAACATTAAACCATTTTTAAACTATTTCTTATTTTTAAGAAAGTTTGATATTTTAGAAAAATTTTGTATACTATAACAAATCATTTTTAAAAAATAATATTAATGAAAAGATCTGTTTCTTAATTTATGAGAAAACTATTCTTAATAATATTATTATTAATTAAGATAATTATTTATATCAAATTACGTTTTTTGTCCTTTAAGTTTATATCATAATTCAGTAATTGTCCTTTAACTAAGGAAATTACAAGGATTGTTCTTTATATTTAAGTTGTGTTACATGTTTCATCCTTTACCCTAACAATCGTTAATTATAAACGTTATCTTATGTCATGTGCCACGCACATGACGGCAAAACTGTCACTTTGTGTCCCTTTCTTCCATTTCACCCTTTTAACCACTCTTCCCCTTCATATATGCAAATGTAATTTCAAAATTAGGGCTCACAATCAAGAACCATTTCATTATTAAGATGCACTTCATCATCAAATTGACCTTAGTAACTGACAATGGTGTTTTGTATTTGTGGAAAAGAGGCAGTGATCATGACATCATGGACTCCCCGTAACCCAAGTCGTCGTTTCTATGCTTGTCTAGTATCAAAGTGTTGGTTTTTTGGATGGTTTGATCCCTGTGCGAAAGATCCATGGACATCATTCCAGGACTTCTTAAAGCAAAGAAAAACCATGAAGAAAATCTGAAAACAAGTGAAGCTAAAGAAAGAAAATGGAAGACATGTTTAATTATTAGTTGGATTAGCTTCATAGTGGTTGTAATTGCTCTTAAGTTATAATTGTGATGCTTAGCTGTAATGTTTCAGTTGTAATAATGCACTTGTACTAATGGTTTGATATTTAATGGGAAACATCATATTTTGGGGAAATTTTAGAGTAAATTAATCCAGTTGTGATGTTGTTATTATACAGAGTTTGGTCATGCAATACATAGATATGGCACAAACAACATACATAATATAAAATGACATAAAGAGCCTACATTGTCATTTAGTATAAAGTTACATTGTTCCAAAATAGAGTGCACAATAAAACAAGGTTCCAAAAGACAGTACATGCTCAACCAAAGTGTTCAAAAGACCAACAAGACATGTTAAAACAAATGTTCCAAAACATCAACCAGACAACACATCCTAACCTTGTTCCTTTTGACCTTTGCAGGTCTTGCTATTATGACCCCTCTTTCCACATTTTTCACAAGTTATAGGATTGTTCTTTTTAGACAACCTCCTTCCCTTTGTGATGTCTTCAATATCAAATGTTGATCGCTTTCTTTCCTTTTTGGGTCTCCCCACTTGTTTGTGATGAGTTGGTGGAGTTACTGTTGTAGGGACCTGTGTTTTTGCCCATAAAGACCTGCCATTGATTGGAGTAATTTTGAAACTATAAACTTGTTTCCATTTATCCATTGTGTAAATTGGATGCAACCAAATTTCTAACACCCCAACTTATTGCCCATTGGCAGCTTTGTTCCAAATAGTTACAACTGCATGCTTGCATGGCATTCATGTGATTTCCCATCTTCTATAAGCATATAACTTCCTAGTCATATCCATGACATACTAGTTCCCATTTGGTCTACTAACTTGATAATGATTCTCACCATTCCAAATCACAAAGTATCTTGTAGCCTTTTTCTTAATTGTTTCAAACATTTTAGTGGTAGTGAGTATGATCACTCCTTCACTCCTTTCAATAGTCTTCAAAACACTCATAATCCTCCTCATTAGATACTCTCTAATGTATTTGAGGGTTGTTATGATGGGCTTGTCCCTACCCTTAACTATCTTGCTATTAAACACCTCGCACATGTTATGTAGAAACACATCTGACAATGCCTAATCTAAGAACATAAATAAAATGTAATTTAAAATGTAAAAGTTCACATTATAACTAAAAATCAATGAAATAATGATACTTCATACCGGAGAAATGAGATCTTGGCCAATGTTTAGGTGGGATGTTAGACAAGTACACATGGCCATCATTGTTAAACCTACTCAACTCATCTATTACATTTTGAAATTGAACTAGTTATGGATGTTGCCAATTTCCATAGAATATCCTTGTAAAGTTTCCCTTTGAAAGATCCTTTCATGTTCTTATGTATGTGTGTGAGACAGAATTTGTGCTCAACATAAGGGAAC
Source organism: Flaveria bidentis (assembly GCA_018326385.1). Lineage (NCBI taxonomy): Eukaryota > Viridiplantae > Streptophyta > Magnoliopsida > Asterales > Asteraceae > Flaveria > Flaveria bidentis. The sequence continues at coordinate 2,822 of BJCM01166096.1, read as the reverse complement.
ACTTTCATGATGGCAGGAAGAATACCCTATTTAGTCCAACATTTAAAACATGTTATGATGTTTGTTAGGAAACAACACAATATAAACACATATTATAGTTAGACATACCTTTTGCCTATCACTGATGAATGTAAAGTTTGAATTACTTGCCATATCTAAGTCATCAGCCAAACATTCAAGAAACCATTTCCGGGAACTCAAGTTCTCTGCCTCTACAATTGCATAACAAAGAAGGTAGATTCCATTATTGGGGTCAATAACTAGTGCACTAAGTATTTGACTTGGAAAAGGACCTTTCATGAAAGACCTATCTAAACTAAGTAGTTCTCTTTCTATTGCTTTGAATCCTTACTTTAAAGCCCCCAAGCACATATATATGCTCTTAAAATTTCTAGTCTGACTTGTTAGATCACACATGGTTCTACCTCTAACTTCACAGTTGTATCTAGGTTTGAAACACATACCTCATTAACATAATCCCTCAACAAATCATATTGTGAGATGTAATCCCCTTCAACTTTTTCTTAACTTTTCTCTTTGCCCTGTATGCTTTCATTTTAGAAACACCGAATTCATACCTCCTTTGAAATTGTTCTTGAACAGCCCTTATAGGTATCTCTGGGTTTTCTTGAACTTGATCTATCATATGTTGTAATAAGAAAATGGATATGCAAGCAGGAACATATCTTGTTTGAAGACATTTATGTTTTGTAATTAAAGTCTTCACCGTCCAAGATTCTAGTCCACTAACTTTTGATATAATAGGACCTAGGGGCATTGAAATAGGCGAGGATTTGTCTTCTTCTCCCTCCCACCAACATTTTTATTTGAACCATTAAAGTCTTTATATATGTTCAACACTTGTCCCTTACCTTTATATTTATTCAGCTCTGGTCCTTTGCTTCCATTTTGACTAGTTGGTGAACTCCCATGGCAAACTACTCTAACTCTTTGATTATCATCCTTGATAATTATAATCAGCCTTCTTGTTTCAACAGGATGAGCCCTAATCAACCTTTTAGCTTCTTCCTTACTTACAAATAATTGACCAAGGTAAAAATTAGCATTATTTTCATTTGACCTCCTTAGATATTTTAGTTTTTATCTTCTAATACTTGAATCATTATCATTTTATTCTAAACCAATTTCAAACACCTCATTATCCAACACATCTTCATTAACATCTCCCTTTTCTAACGTCTCACTGTCTATTACATCAAAGTCCACATTTGAAGTCCCTCATGTCCACTTCATAATCATCCATATTGTTATCAACATCAATAATGAAATCACTATCATCCTCATTGTCATTTATAAGCTCGTCACTATCATCCTCTAGACTGTCATACTTTAAAATTTTTGTATCAACTCCATGCTTTACATTATCATGCTCATACTAATTTGAATCCACTCCATGCTCTACATTATCATGCTCATGCTTATTTGAATCCACTCCATGCTCTATATTATCATACTCATGCCGATTTGAATCCACTCTATGCTCTATATTATCATACTCATTCTTATTTGTATCCACTTCATGCTTATTTGAAATCACTTCATGTTGATTTGAATCCACTTCATACTCCACATTATCATACTCATGCTGATTGGTATCCATTTCATGTTGGTTTAAATCCACTTCATGCTTTATATTATCTTGTTGCATTATGTCATCTTGATTTAGATTGATTAAATGGTCTATGTGATCACTATCTTGGTCATTAGTATTACTTTTACCTTGTCCACTTCCAGTTGATTTTCCCACTTCATGTACATGATCATGCCAATCCAGCAACAATCTTTTTGAAGTGTTACATGTAACATGAATTCTACTTTCTATTTCATCAACTATCTCTTCAATTCTAACTTTTGTAGGTAAGAAGAATATACATGTAGATTTATGTTCCCACGTTCAGTGTACACATTTATTAACTTATGCATAGAGACATGTTTGGCCAAGTTCAATACATCATAATCATTACCTAGGGCTTGAAGACCAAAATCCATATCTTTTTCCAGGAACTAAGAAGTGGTAATATATAGCCTCACGACCAGTATACCCTAACATTACTATAATTCTATCCATTTGGAACCTAGAGAATTTTTCAATGTCAATCAGGTCCACTTAATCTATTTTACCTCTCACATAGGTACACCCTGGAAATCGAGTAAACCTTCCACCGTGATGCAACTTCATGGAAAAAAGGTTACCCAAACCAACTACATTTTCAAAAAGTTTTAAATTTAGTAATGCTAAACACACTAAGTAACAGATTCATGCAAAATTAATAAAAATGTACAAACTTAAAGTATATTGCATCAACATCAGTTTGATCGAGTGATTATCTGATAAAGAAACTATCAATCAGCATTTTTAGGATAAACTTAGAAATGAGGAAGATGATGGGGGAGAAAGGGTGAAATGGAAGAAATGGACCCAAAATGTTAGTTTTTCCCTCATGTGCGTGGCACATGACATGACTTAACATTTAGAAATTGTCGCCCGTTAAGCTAAAGGATGAAACATGTAATCTTCTTAGTTAAAGGAAAATAATTGAAATTTGATATAAACTTAAAGGACGAAAAATATTTTTTACTCAAAATTTAAGTATAAAAAGATATTCTATGATAAACTATAATTAAAATTACGTATAAGTAAGAATATAAGTAATAAAATAATTATATCTTTAGAGATTAATGAAGAGGCTGATGCAACCTAAACATCTTAAGTCTATCCTGCATGCTGCACAAGTGCATTAAAGAAGAAGCTTAGGAAGTTTCACACATGAAACAGAAAATACTCTAAGTGTGAAATCTTC
>BJCM01166095.1:0-11972 GCA_018326385.1 Flaveria bidentis | reverse complement strand
AAAACATGTAAACACATAAACATAACATCATAATCACATTATCAATTAGATTATCACCCATTTAACATTATTAATTGATATTAGGTCACCAACGTTAAACGACAACTAGTGTGTGCTCACGACACGTGTATGCAAAACTTAACGGAACTAACGGAGTTGGATAACGGAAATTTACCGGATGTCACAATGTTGGGTGCGAAAACCATCCCCCACACCCCCAAAGTTCAATCCGCTACTGATCTTTTTGATAATGAGATAATTTCGTATATATTTCTATAAATTTGTTAAATATCAAATATATCAAAAATAAATATTTGATATCATATATATATATATTCCTGAAAAAGTCACATATCAATTATCATAATAGTCAGAAGATAATATACTAATACCTTATATTTTTTAAATTTATTTGATATTAGATTGTTATATCATAAGCTTATCAACTTTACTATGAAACTATATATTATATTATAATACTAATTATTAATATTTTTATACATCAAGTGTTGTACCTTATGTTTAATGGGTTGTATCTTTGGTTTTTTTATTTTTAAATTTTTACTTTTAACTCTAATAATTTTTATATCTTTTACAATTTAATCTCTATAATTTTCACTTTCAACTTTGATTCCTATACTTTTTATATTTTTTAATATTTCGTTTCAAGAATTTTACGAGTTAGCACACCACAACGTGCACGTATGGTTCAACATTTATGCTTATAATATTTTAATGGTCCTGCACAACGTGCACAACGTGCGGGTCTTAGATCAACGTGCGGGTCTTAGATCAACTTAGTTTATAATATTTTACTTTCATATGCGTGATTCAACGTTTTTACGTTTACTTTTCGTTTGGTTTTATAGTTCTTTTTTTTATTTCTTTTTTAATATAAAATTTTCCGGTGTTAGTGGTCGCTGACAGTGATATGACATTTACGTTACTTGGCATGGTTTTACGCTCTCCGCCACGAAGCGGGGGGCTTAATACTAGTATATTACTAACTTCTAACTTGACTATGCATTATAATTTGTACATGATGCTTTGTAGGTTGTACTTTTACTTTTTTTACTGTTAACCCTAATTGTTTTTATTTTTTTCATTTAACCCCAACATTTTTTCACTTTCAACTTTTCTCACATAAAATTTTCATCTATTACAATTTTTTTGTTTTACACGTCGATCTAAAATTTTCGAGTTAATATATGTGACATAGCATGCGTATTTGGTTCAACGTTTTTACTTTTATTTTTTATGTGTAACAACCATATTGTGTTATATGTTTCGGTTTAGATTATGCATATTAAAACGCCGCAACGTGTATGTATGGTTCAACAATTTTTTGGTGATAATGGTCACTGACGACAGTGTGTCATTGGTGATACTTGGTATGACTATGGTTTTACGTCCTCGTTGCAACGCGGGGAGCTTAATCCTAGTTTTAATATATTACATAATAATTATAATGTTGTCATATTAATCTTAAATATGCCAAAGCCTTAAAATCTAAAATTTGCCCTTATTTTAGCTATTTTAGTCGGTTTTCTTTAGATTTCATCTTCTAATTTATAGAGCTTTTTACTACTTTCAAGTTGACTTTGCCAATTTACCTGATCATTTAGAAGTGTTACTTATCGAAAATTTCAATACCATATCACTCGTTACTTCAAAAGCTTAATAATATATAATCTATCATTCAAAAAGTTTATCCTTATACTTTATACTTTTTATAAGTATGTCATACGCTTTTTATTATAAAAGCAAATATGAAAAGCAAATTAGGTTATTTAAGAAGGATATTCAATTGAGTTAATTAAAAAGAAAAAGAAAGCAGTGGAATTTGTAAAATTACTATACAAATAAGTAAAATTATTGTAAAATTTGCTTTAAAAATAAGTACCGTCATCGTAAATGTAACATTTGATCTATTGTCATATTACAAACCCGAATCCGTTTGGATAATTCATGTAGCATATTTTTTAGTTAATCATTTTGTATATTCATTCAATTTATGTTTATTATAAAATAAACTTTATAATTTTATAGATTATTAATTATGAAGTTTTATTTATTTAGTTAAAATAATTAACTAAATTATAAAATTTCAATATTTTGTTTTACTTGATAAAATCATTATTTAAATCATTTTGTTTATTTGTTCAAAATACAACAATATATTATCTATTCAATGAATAACTTCTATTATTAATTAATAGATTTTGATCTAATAGTTAAAGTAAATATCAATTACAAAGATTTTTACAAGATTTATACAATTATAAAGTTTATAATTTAAGTAATTTGTTTAATTATTAAAACTTAGGTTTCATAAAGTTTGTGTCAGTAAATATAAATTTTAAAATTTATATTATAAAAAGATTTTAAAGTTTGGCATAAAATAATAAGTACTCAACAACCTCAAGGAATTGTGTAAAATCGTTTTTAAAAACCATCCACCCCTCGTCAAACTCCCCCCCCCCCTCCGGCCACTCTCTGGCAACCACCCAACATCAAATTTTATTGATTAAAACTTAACCAAACCAACTGTTCTCATTCGCAATCAATATTCGAACCTTGTGTGTGCGTTAATTCTTTTAAAATCAATTGTTAAACTTGTTCAACCAAAATCACAATTTTACCATTTATATCACAATGGTTTCACTTCGAAACTAAATCAAAGGATCAAATAGATTGACATAAACGTATTCTTAGTCATTGTGAAGTTAATCATCCAAATGATTACACTTGAAACTGCATAACCATCTTCAAATTGAATTGAAACTCTCAAATCCAACATTAAACTCGTTTGATGTGAAAAAGCTAGAATTAGAACGATATATTAAGGGTGAAATATCTTAATCAATCCCTGAAACCTTTCTTCAACTTCAATTACAAACAAAACACACCCACACTACACATTTGAGCACCATTTTCAATCGCGACCTGCAACTCAACGAACGACACATTAGGAACAATCTCAATCACAATTAGTTAGGGATTTCCGCTCATTATCTCCCTCTAAAACGTTAGGAATCATTATCAAACTAAATCATCATCACTCACTTAAATTTTGATTCATCTCAACTGCGTTTGGTTCACATTTTCATTCTCGTCAATTCGGTCATAATCCTGTAAGTAAAACACAAACACATTCATTTGGTCATGGTAATCGAAACCCCTAACTCAATTCTAGTTAACATTGATTGGGTGTTTAATTTTAGTTAAATTGAATTAGGGTTGGAATTTGGACAACTATTAATCATTGTTTTTATATTTTATACAACAGATTCTAAATATTTATTGAGCTTCTACCGAACTGGTTAAAACTCTTTATATTTACAGGAGAGACATGGGTTCAAACGGGCCCTCCTTGCATTGTTTTAAATTCATTTTTTTTGTATTATAAATTTCACAAATTATTATTTATGTTTTTGAAATTATTAAAAAATTTTAATTTCACATTTTGATTATTCATAAAAGATTATAATTTTTATAAAATATTATTAATTTATTTTAAGTATTAAATCTTATAAAATTATTTTAAGTCAAAGCCAAACTTTTCCAAATTAGTTTGAATTAATATTTTACAAACCATATATATATAATTATTCAATTAATTCTTTTGATCAAGTTATTAATTATCTAATCATATGCATTTCACACTTTATTATTCAAACACTATTTGATTAATTATTATAAATTAAATACTTAAATAATATTTAATAATTCTATTTTACAAATTAATCATTATTATTTTTCAAATTCAATTATTTAAACAATTTATTCTAGTTTTATCTAATCAAGATATGTAATTAGTTACTTTATTTTAAAACTAATTATCTAAAAACCCAAATTTCAATCAAAACCCTAATTCATACATAGTGTTTAAATAATTATTACTCTAACAAAAAAACACCAAACCTTAAGCTGAACCCATGATGAATTTTTTTGTGTCAAGTCTAGCATTCTATCATTTTAAAATCGTTTATAATTATCAAATAAGTATTCATAGCTTATTTTCATGTTTTATTATTTGAGGAGATCATGTGATTTAATGTTCAATAATTGATATTCAATGTTATTCTATTTTAAAAATTAAATCAAGACATGTTATGTTATTAATTGCATTTTATGTATGCATAGTAAGATAAACTATATGTTAACACAATCATTAAATCATGTAACCACGATAATGATAGATATATTAGTTTGATAAACTAGTCGCATATGATTATTCGAGTGGTGATGGTAGATCTATTGGTTTAACAAACCCACCCATATGAATATTCCAGTGGTGATTGGAACTAGATTTATTTAATCAATCATAAAGCTTCGTCTGTGGATTAAGTCAATTTAATCATTAGGTTTGATTGTGTTGGTTTGCGTTATATATTATATTATTACATTTATAAGTCTTGATATTGTCATGTGAATTAACTTAAATCAATCAATTTAATCGATCAATATATGTATGCAAATTTATGTTTACTCACCGCCTAATTCTTTAGATGACTTGTTACTTTTTCATATTGTCTCACGAGTAAAGATTAATGCACATTTAGGGTTTAGAGTTAGTTAAAATTTTAAAAAATTGTTATGTTTGCTTGAATTTCTATTTGATTGTAATGTATTGTTTCATTCGTATTATTAATGAAAATAATATTTAATGTTAAGTCAACTGATAATTTTTCCTCATCCGACTCGAGCAAGAATAAAATGAACTAACTGAATCTATATAAAATATATGTTATCTATTTCAATTTCATGTGCTATAAACAATCGATTCATATTCATCAGACTTAATAATTCTGTCATGAGTTGGGGTGTAACAATAAGAATCTTGTCAACTGCATAGGAAAAACAGTAACAAAATGTTGTCAAAACTAAAATAGAGTAAAAAAATGAATTAAAAATGAGTAAATAAAATATAAAAGCTTGAATAACATTACGAGTAAAATAATCATATTAGAAATTATTTTTAGTGTATTATAGATATATGTATGTGTCCGTCCAATATAAATGATTGATTATTTGAAAGAGGTATGATATTTAAATTTTGATTTGAATATATCATATTGTATTCAGGGATATATGGGATCTTTAGAAATTCTTTTAGATATATGATATTTAACACACTTTATAGTATATGAAACTACACAAGATTTTAGTTTTGAAGAATAAAAATATATAAATGACTAAATTGTGACGTTGGATAACGAGATTCATATGTTTTCCATAATAGTTGAATGACATCATAGGATTTAGAAAAAAATTTCAGCATGAAGATCGACGCCAACTAAAATGAGCATCGAGACTCATCTAATAGTCATTTTTTATTCACATATATACAAATCGGATGATTTTGACACATTCAATTTCTAACATATTAAATAAATAACCTTTAAATATACAATTTGTACAAAACAAAACGTGTGTTTAGTCTGTTTATTATCTTCATGACGTGTCACCTAATATGTAAGGATCACTAGATAATAAAATAGAAGTAGATGAATATTATTTAACATTTGGCCACATGATAAATAAAAAATATAACGATCAAAATTCATAAAGTAGAAGAAACATAAAGAGTGAGAGATCTTAATTATCCACTAAAAATGTGATATAGAAAGTGTTAAAAAGTGATTCTTTTGATTTCTAATTGCTTAATGATCATTCAAACCTTCATTAATTAAGCTAATACTTTAAACTTCAATTCCATGCTATTTTACAAACTAAAGTTAATTAGAAGAGTTACCATGTATATTCAACTCTAGTTGAACGGTTTTCTAGGGTTAGAATGTTGTTTACTCGGATACACACACATGTTTGTAACTTTTTAATTTTTATATTCTATGGTTATTACTAGTTGGTGTAGATTAAGTATGTAAGACCTAAGACGGGGTATCTTACTTTTTTTTGTTTTAGTTTTGTCATATCTTCATTTAAGGTTGTATTGTAAAAGAATGTAACAAATTGTCCTATACGGTAATAGATCTTAAACAATATAATCGAAAATCAAGAAGCAGATTGATTTTATTGTATACATGTAAATTTGTAATCGAAGGAATATAAATATGATGATTTTTCGCAAGCACATATCTTTTTTTAATTGAAAAATATAGCAATATTGAGTTAATTACATGTATTTTCGTATGATGTCACTAATAATCTACAATATAGACTTATATTTAATAAAATAAAAAAATAACTAAATTTGACACCAATATATGTATGTATATATAGATGTAAATAGATATAGATATGTAGTGTTAATTTGATGTATCCCTTGTACGTACGTGTCGAAGATAATGGTTGATGTTTTAATTATTCAAATGAAATACCACTTTAATATTAATAAAAAGAATGTGAACCACATGTTGAAAGATTTATATATGATAATTTAAAATTTACAAGTTCACCTTAATTGACTAAATGAGAACAACCGCGTAATCATAGTACAAAATATTGTCGTAAGCCATGTGATTGATTAAATACATCAAATACGTTCTGTGGGTCACCAACATGAATTAAAAAAAAAAAAAAAAAAAAAAAAAAAAAAAAAAAAAAACTCTTTTCTTATAGCTCACTCAAAGAAAAAAAAATCCTCGTAATAAGCTCATATATAAGTGAACCGACTTGGCCTGATTTGTTAACAAAACAAACTCATACCAAGGTAGGGCTTGCTCGTATGTTCGCTCATTTGACTCGATTTAATTGAACCTGAATTTTAATATTATTAGTTATAATTTAAATAGCATATCGGCCTTAATCTTTCTAAGCCTAAGTTACACTTTTGTCTAAGATGTTGGCTCGTTTGTTTGTCAACACTACATTTGTTTAAGATTTTGCATTTATGTATACAAAATCTTATTAAGGTTGGTGTGATGAGTTATTACTTGGATTGAGCTTTTTACAACTCATGTCTGGCTGTTTAAATCTGAACTAGAGCTCGAGCTGAAGCTCACTCATAAGCAACTTTGTCATGTGAAACTTTTTACGGTCTGTCAAAAAAAAACAAAAATCCAACTAAACTAGATTCAAAAAGAATAACAACGTAAACAACTTACATATTCCATTTAAATTTGTGAGTAATTCCGATTCTAGATTCTCACCAAAGTGGTAAGATCATAAAAATCATGATACAAAATTAGAAACAACAAATCACTCGATACAAAAAGAACAAGATCAATCCCTAGAGATAAAAGATAAGTTCAAGAAATGATAAGAGTGTTGCAGATTAAACACATCAGACGAAGAAACTTGTTTTGAGTGTTGATGTACAAATGACATTGAACAGTTGATGTGCAAAGGAAAATCAGATGGATCACAACAGTCCCTCAACTTTACTTTCTCATACAAAGTCACTACAAAATACGCAAACCAAATCAATCGTGTCTAACAATGTGTATTTGGTAATTGTATTGAGAAATATGCACATATATATTTTCAACACGGTCGTTTTAACTTTTTTTCTTATATGTAACCAGATTTATCTCATTTGTTAAAACCATTAATATTTGTTTAAGTTACCAACTCGTATCTAATCCCTTTTTGGGTGTTTATCGATCAGCAAAGCATCAGCCGCATCGTGTCCACATGAGCTTATAAACACCCCATAAATGAGCATCAGGCTGCCATAAAAGGGTCATCTACTTCACAAAATCCATAATCCAATAAAAATAATTTTATTATCAAGCGTAATTAATTAAACTAAAAGTAAATCCATGCATCGTCACAGGTTTTTTCTTTCTAAGCCCTATGACAAGATATATTGGCTTTGGTGTTACATTTCATGTGTCGAGGGCTCGAGGCATGAGCGCATAATATATTGCCATAGTTTTAACATCAATTGTATCGTGTTTGTTGGGAGAGCACTAATGATATTCAAAAAGTCATACAAACAATAACATTATAACATTGATAAAGATAAGCAATGTAAAACAATAAAACCGTTAAAATAACAGAAAGTTTTGAATATTTTTTTCAAAATAGATATAATTTTAACAAAATTAAGGTTAAAAGTAAAATCAACATTGGCTGAAAACCAATTGACAATCGATATGCGTTTACATCTATTATGTCTATATACATCTAATGTCATATTTTTAACGGTTACAAATAAGAAAACAAACTTTAAAAAAATATAGTTTTAACATAACTTAAGAAAATATAGTTATAAAGGATTAAAACATAAGATTCTTAGTGTCCATTCCAAAGAAAAATAAAAACACTTGAGAAGGGTGTTATAATCAACAAAGAAGGAATATCTGAAAAATATAGAATTTTTAATTAATTTACAATAATATTAATCTACAATACAAGATTATTGCTAAATTATTGGCTAATAAGCTACCAAAGGTGATTGATTATGCTTTTATCAAAGACAGAATATTTTATGGGGTTTTAATTATGAACGAATTAGTAAAGTGGTATAAAAAGAAACATAAAAAATTGATCGTGTTCAAGATTGATTTTGAAAAACTTATAAATCCTTGAGCTGAGATTACTTGTAGGATTAGGTGGATTTCTTCATGTTGATTGTCTGTAAAGGCTTCTATTATGGTAAATGGAAAACCAATAAAAAGTTTCAATTAGATCGGGGTTTAAGACAAGAAGACCCTTCATCCTTGTTTCTATTTATTTTAGCGATGGAAGGTCTTCACATTGCATTTGAAGGTTTTATTGGGTCTCGATTGTTTCAAAGGACACAAGTGGGAAAAGAAAATGTTCAATTATCTCAGTTATTCTACGCGAATGATATTATCTTTTGGGAGAATGGTTACAAAGTAACATTAGGTGCTTGATTCGATTGCTAAATTGTTTCTATCTTGATATGGTCTCAAATTGAATTTTCACAAGTCCAATTGATATGGTTTTGGAATGGATTACAAGTTTTGCTTTTATTACCAGGTGCAAACCAGGTAGGATTATGTTTTTATATACGGGACTCCCTGTTGGCGCAAATATGGATCGATTAAAACATTGACAACCTATATATTATTGATAAGATCCATCAGAGATTGTATAGGTGGCGGGTTAACACGTTAACTCTTTATGGAAAGTACATTTTCTTAACATCAGTCTTGGGGGCGTTTGGCATTTATTATTGTGAAGTATTAAAAGCCAAAAAAAGTGTTCTTCCGAAGTTAAGTGTTCTTCCGAAGCTTAACATATATCTTCCGAAGCTTAGTTGTTATCTTTTGAAGGTTATGTTTGCTTCGAAAAGGATTTGAGGTTTACTTCGGATATCTTCCAAAGGGTTTTTTTTCGTTCGGAAGTAATAGTATAGGGTTCTTGTTGTAACTTCTCAATATTTGTTGAGTGTGATAGTTATAGTTAGTTAGTCTTATGACTTTTATAAATAACGATCTTATGTAATCGGTGAGATATCCTAAGCATTCTAAAATAACTCTTAAATAATAAGTCACTGAAGAGTTCTTGTTCACGAATTCATTTCTTCTTGTATCATTTGTGTATTGTATCATTCAAATTTCATGTTCATATCCTCAATAAGTTTAACAATTGGTATCAGAGCTTGGTTAGTGGCCCAATTGAGGATCAAGATTCAATTAAAGATTGATCGGTGGCAACAATGGTGTCAACAAAGTTCGAGGTTGAGAAATTTGACGGGAAGAATGACTTTGGGTTATGGCGATTGAAGATGAGGGCATTGCTCGTTCACCAACAAGTGGTAGATGCCTTGACCGGAGAATCCAAGTTGCCGAATACAATTTCAGACAAGGAGAAGAAGGAGATGCTAGAACAGATACATAGTTCAATCATCTTGAACTTGGTGAATCGAGTACTCAGAGAAGTATCAAAAGAGACATCAGTTGCAGGGGTCTAGTCAAAATTGGAGAGTTTGTACATGACGAAGTCTCTTGCGAACAGATTGTATCTCAAGAAACGGTTGTACACATTCCAAATGGCACCTGGGAAATCAATTGAAGATCATACTGATGAATTCAACAAACTGGTGTTAGATCTTGAGAACATCGAAGTTGTATTGGATGATGAAGACCGAGCAATCATATTCTTGACATCTCTGCCATCATCTTATGAGCACTTTGTGGTTACATTGATGTATGGTAGGGACACTCTTACCATGGAAGAAGTGTTGGCAGCTTTTAGTTCAAATGAATTGAAAAAAAGAACTGATTATAAGGAAGATAGTGGAGGGGGCTTGGTAGTCAGGGTATATCTAAACAAAGGAACTTCAAACCAAGAAGTGTCTCAAAGTCAAGATCCAAATTTAAGAGAAGATGTTATGTGTGTGGGTCAAAAAAGCACTTCAAGAAAGATTTTCCTAACTGGAAAAGAAAAAAATGGTGAATCAAGTGGTTCAAAATCTCATTCAGTACACAATGCTCAAGATGACTCTTCTGATAGATATGAGAGTGTAGATGTGTTGGCTGTTACAAACAGTGGTAAAGAGGATGAATGGGTGATGGATTTAGGGTGTCCATACCATATGACGCCTATGAAGGAGTTCTTTAAAGATCTGAAGTTTGAAGATCTTGGATCAGTGAAGCTGGGGGATGATAGACCTTGCAAGATTATGGGTCATGGTGTAGTGACGTTGAAGATGAAGAATGGAATGGAAGTAGATCTTCATGATGTAAGATGTATTTCTAGTCTTAAAAGAAGTTTGTTGTCTTTAGGGCTGTTGGAAAGTTCTGGTTACCATGTTAGTCTTAGAGATGGTAAGGCTAAGGTGATTAAGGGATCAATGATGGTATTGTTTGGTAGCAGAAGGGAGAATAATATCTATTTACTAGATAGTGCTAGTGTAATAGAATCCCAGGTGGTAACTGCCTTAAGTGATTGTAGTTCAAAGGCCATGTTATGGCACAACATGCTTGGTCATATCAGTCATTAGGGATTGGTGGAGTTGCAAAAGCAACAGGTAATGACTGAGCTGAAGAGTTGTGATTTTGGTTTTTGTGAAACTTGTATTCTTGGAAAACATAAGAAGGTAAAGTTTACACGGGCTAAACATATCACAACTAGGGTATTGGATTACATTCATTCAGATTTATGGAGTTCTGCTAAGGTTGATTCTTTGGGTGGTGCTAGATACTTTATGACCTTGATTGGTGATTTTTCAAGAAGAGTTTGGGTGGTTATTTTGAAGAATAAGAGTGATGCTTTGAGCAAGTTCAAGGAATGGAAAGTACTTGTGGAAACTCAAACTGAAAGAAAAGTTAAGAAGCTAAGAACTGATAATGGGTTGGAGTTCTGCAATCATGAGTTTAATCAGTATTTTAAGACTCATGGTATTGCAAGAAATAGAACTATGCCAGGTAATCCACAACAAAATAGTTTGGCTGAAAGGATGAATAGAAATTTGCTTCAAAAAGTAATGTGTATCTTGGCTAGTTCAGGGTTACCTAAGATGTTCTGGGTTGAAGTTATGACAACTGCAGCTTATTTGGTTAATAGATCTCCATCAGCAGCATTAGACATGAACACACCTATGGAGGCATGGTCAGGTATAAAAAATGACTATAGGGGACTAAAGGTGTTTGGATCTTTGGCTTATGCTCATGTTAGCTAATGGAAGTTGGAATATAGGGCCTGCAAGTGTGTATTTCTAAGATACCCTGTGACATCCGTCACCAAAGGTCCGTCTATTGACGTATTTCCGTCATCTTTTCGTTAACCTGTCATTCCTCACCTTTATGATTTACCGATGTGAATACGTTTTTGCCTTATCATTACATAACTGTTATTTAAAAACCGTGTCCATATTACTATCATCACCATAAAACGCACCGTTTATATATATTATTATTATAAATAAAACCATTTTCAAGTATCAAAAACCATTAATTACATTTTTGTCATTAAAATAACGAGCCTAATTAATATCGTTTTCAACCGAAACAAATTTGGAAACCCGAGAGCTAATTTCGGGGACTAAACGTGTCATTTTGCGAAACTAGGGCTGGGTATAAATACCCCATACC
>BJCM01166094.1:0-11670 GCA_018326385.1 Flaveria bidentis | reverse complement strand
CATTAATGAGTTGTTTAACACATATTGACTTGATTATATAGGTTTGTGGTTGATTGAACTAATATAAATAATGTAATGACAATTAATACATTCAAACTTAATAACATGAAGTTATCATGCGAATGGCCCATGCTAATGGACCATACGCATGAACAACTTCATGGAATGACTCAGTCGCACGACTAAACCAGGACACTGGATCAGTCGTATGATTGTCACATAAGATTGGCTCAGTCGCAAGAATGAACACTCAGTCGTACGAATGGACCAACCGTATGACTCAATCACACGATTGAACCATGCTAATGGTTCAATCGCCCGAATGAGCAACCCTAACCTATAAATACCACCTAATTCATGGAAAAACGTAAGCATTAAACACACTTCTACTCCAGACGTACCCTAGCCGTCCAGAGACCTCTAAGATCATACTCCAAGTTCATAGATCGCAGTAGATCGAATCCTAATCGATTCTTAACGTTAGATTCAATACATAATTGTTTCTACATGTGTTCTTACTGATTGGATCGCCAATCAAATAGGATTCTGCACTATTTGATTCGGTATACACGTTAATCAGTTAGTACATCATTTAGTACACGATCCTAACATGAGCTCCCTTCGGGTGTCCTGTCACATAAATCTATGGTCTCTCACTCTCATAGCACCTTTACAAATGAACACACATAATGAAATACAAAGAAAAAACATCTATATGTATAAATGTTGTGGTGCGAGAACTTGATGTTCTCGCACGACAACTCCATGTTTTTGTGAGATGACAATTTTATCCATCATATTTGATTTCTTGCTTTCTTGTATTTGTCGCATGATTTGAGTTTTTGCTTTATCATTTGATATTGTAATCCATAAAGGCTAGGTCCTTACAAGATAGTAAGATGTGGAGATCTATCATCGATGATCCTTATATGACAAAAGTGGCTGCATCGGCTGGTAATGGTGCCATGATAGAGAAATTTCTTGAAGATTACTCAGATGAAGACCTCAAGAGATTGGAAATCGATAGCAATGCAATGAGAGTATTGTTTACAACATACCAAACTCCATAATGGTAGGCTTTGAGCATTGCAAATCAGCTAAAGAACTCTTTGATGCTTTGAAATCAATGTACTCTGGTTCAAATGAGTCAAAGAAAGATTCCAAGAAGCAATAATTTGAAATCTTCATATATAATACTGGAGAAACCCTTAGCCAACAATACTTCAGGTACATGGATCTTATCTCATCACTTCAATATGTAGGTGTGACTCCTGAGAAAAGAGATCTATCAAGGAAGTTCATAAGTGCACTTCCTCAAGAATGGACATTCTACTGTGTCTCTATTAAAAGGACAGAGAACTTGAATACTCTCAAAATGATTGAACTACACATCATCCTTGATGAATACTATGTAGAGATGGAGACTCAGAAAAGCCACTAGATGGGCAAAACCTCTAATTCTTCTGCTAGCAATGCTTTAGTTGTTGCTAAAGGATCAAACCTCCACAACCCCAATAGTACCTGGCTTACCCCCAGCAACCATCATGTTCTTCTGGGCCATACATTACTTTTCCTCAGACACCAAGGTCTCAATAGGCTCAATCATGTTCCTACCAGGACAATTGTGCTTTGGTTTTAGGAAATGAATATTCTAGTGACTTTCAATTATGCTTTAATGATCTAGAATGCTTCAGCCCAAATGATGTTGTATACATGGACATAGTCCAACAAATAACTCTTCTGACTTATAGAACAAAGAAGTTCTTCAAAAGAACTAGAAGGCAGTTCCCTTAAAACCCAATCAACAACAAATTCAGGTTTGACAAAACAAAGGCCAAGTGCTATAACTACAACCAACTTGGTCATTTTGCCAGGAAATGCAAAGCTCCTAAACCAACCTAAGAGCCACTCAATCCTTCACAAATCCTGTAGCATCTAAAGCCATTGAAAAGTCAATTGAATAGCAAACCGCTGCTGTTGCTCAAGATGTTGACCGAAGCTTCATGGTGCAGGATGTGACCCCTTCTCAAGCACTCATGGGTGGAACAGATGATAGCCATCTTGTATTGCTAAAGTCAAATTATATCAGTACTATAACATGGAATCAAATCTGATATTGAGACCTGAAACATCCTAAAATCTTATTTTAAAAGGGCAGAAACTAACTATAAAATGAAAATTGATGAGTTAGAGAAAACTATATCCTTTTGAAAACATGAACACTTCAACTACAAGGCTCAAATCAAATATTTATTCTCCATGTTAACTAAGGCTCAAACCCAACTAGTCATAGTTGAGGCTAAAGCACCGAAGTATGTCATTGAAGAACATAAAATCAAAACCATTCTTACATCATCCTCCCACTCAAAGGTTTATTATCAAAACAAAAATGGATTGGCAACCAATGATTTTTCTCCACCACACTCTTATGAGTTTATAAGATAACCAATATATGGTACTGAAGAGCAAAAGGTTTCATCTGCTGACTTTCTATCTCATAAGAAGAAGAATGATGAAATTATGAAGACCATCATAGGGAAGGATTAGGTAGAAAAACTACCAAGAAAGTGGCTCAGTCCAAGCTGTAGATAGAGCCAAAGCAAAAGGGTGTTTTCATTTCAGCCGGATTGCAGGAAGTTGGAAGCTCTGATGGCTTCGGAAGCCAAGTTGTTTCCGAAGCCAAGTTGCTTTCGGAAGAAAGTCATTCTTCCAAATGGAAAATGGCTTCGGAAGACAAGACAAAGAAAATTCACAAGAACAAAATAATTTCTTTGAACCCTTCCGAGAAGAAGACTACTTCGGGAGACAAAGTGGTGAAGGTCTCTTTCGTGAAAAAAGAAGCCTCGGAAGAAAGCTATGTTGCTCAAGCTTCATTAAGCTCATTGATACTGATCAACCAAAGGATGGAATGGAAGATTTGAAAAGATATTGCTGCCCAGACCTCTTCTTCACAAATATATATATATATATATATATATATATTCAACCCCCATGCATACATTTTGGTGCAATTATGTCATCCACATTTGAAGAGCCCAAGACCAACAAGGATTGGGTCTCTAATAATAACTAATCGTTTCACCTTATGTGCAGGGACATCCACATGACAAAAATGGAAATGTATGGATTATGGATAGTGGATGCTCCAGGCGCATGACAGGGAACAAATATTTTGTTCAACAATTTCAATATTTTGATGGATGACCTGTTCAGCTTGGAAGTGAAAGCGGAGGATATGTTTCAAGTAGAGGTAGTGTATCCAATTGTAAATTAAAGGTAGATAAAATAAACTTTGTCAAATAGCTTGACCATACTCTTTTAATTGTTTTTCAATTCTGTGATCAAAAGCATAATATGCTTTTCAAAGAATATGAGTGCATTATCCTCAAAGACGGGATGACAATTCCTCAAGATTTGGTGCTTTTTAGATCTCTCAGGAAAGGGAATATGTACAAGCTAGATATGAACAATGCTTTCCCACTTGGTGAAGTATCATGCTTTCTTTCCAAAGCTAATGGTGATGAGTCAACTCTATGGCATAAAATAATGTTGCATGTTAATTTTAAAATCATGAACAATTTGGTTAAAAATAATTTGGTACATTGTGTACCTAAAAATGAATTATTTTGCAAGGATAACTGTGTTGCATGTCTAAAATGAAAGCAATATAGGGTTCCCCACAAATCTAAGGAAGTTAACTATATCACCACTCCATTACACTTATTGCACATGGATCTATTTGGTCCCACAAGTATAGGGAGTATTGGAAGGAAATCATATTGCCTTGTGATAGTTGATGATTTTACTAGATTTACATGGGTATACTTTATAAGAATTGAAGATGAAACTACTGAAACTTTAAAATCTTTTATTCTTAAAATAGAAAATCAAATTGATCACAAGGTGAAAATATTTAAAAGTGATCTAGGGATTGAGCTTAGGAATCAAGTTTTTGATTTATTATATGATTCAAAAGGGATTTCCAGAGAATATCGTGCTCATAGAACTCCTCAACAAAATGTTGTTGCTGAGAGGAAAAATAGAACACTTATTAAGGCTTCTAGAACTATGTTAGTTGGTTCAAAGCTGCCTCTAACATTTTAGGTAGAGGCAGGCAGCACTGCATGCTATGTGCAAAACAAAGTTCTTATAGTTAAGCCCCATGGAAAAAACCCTTATGAGCTATGGAACAAAATGCCACCATTTAATGGCTTTCTTAGGTCCTTTGGCAGCAAGTGTACCATACATAACATAAAGGAAAATTTGGCACAATTTGCTAAAAAGCCAGATGATGCTATCTTTGTTGGATATTCCTCCAACACTATTGCTTATAGAGTTTAAAACTCAAACATCAACAATTTGAGGAATCTTCTAACATTATTGTTAATGAGCACACTCCTTGTGTTAGGGGAATGGACCTAGTCATATCTTTGATTTAGAATTGTTTTCGAATTATTTAGAACCCTCTTGTCAGAATGTTTCAGCTAGAACAGGTACTCAAAGTGATTATGATGATGAACAACTGTTTGAGTTACCCAGACCTCTTCCAAGTTCTACAAGAGTTGTTGAAAATCAAGCTCCAACAATTGGAAGTTCTAATAGTATAAATATCTCAAGAACCAGTTGAGCTTTAACAAGTTGTCAAGAAAGTGAGCCTCAAAACTCATCAAGTGACAACTCAAACAATGCACAACACCATGTTGATGGAAGCATCATTTTGATGGAACGAGCAACTATTAATTCTTCTTCACAAACAAATGATTCTGATGTTGTCTCTCCTTCATTTAATCAGTCCTCATTGAATGAACGTGAGACATCAGCTAGTCCAAGTGTTCAAAATCCTGAGCAGAACTTTTCAAATCTAGATCTCTTCATGCAATTGGATGTGATCCCTAGGATTTGAATTCATAAAACACACCCAACTGATAACATTATTGGAGATGTTTCTAAAGGAGTGACAACAAGAGGACAAACTCATAATAGGAATGACTGCTTGTACTCATGCTTCCTTTCTCGGATAGAGCACAGGAGGGTAGAGAAAGACTTAAAGGATAGTAGTAGGGTTAAACCAATGCAAGAGGAATTGCTTCAATTCAAGAGACAAAAGGTATGGAACCTATGTCCACTACCATTCGGTCAAGTACCCATTGGCACAAAATGGATATTCAGGAACAAGAGAAATGATAGAGCCTTGATTGTTAAGAACAAGGCAAGAATGGTAGTTCAAGGGTACACACAAGAGAAGGGAATTGATTAAACTGATGTCTTTACACCTGTTGCAAGACTTAAGGCATTAAGGATCTTTCTTGCTTATACAGCATCCAAGAATTTTACAGTCTACCATCTTGATGTCAAGTGTGTATTTCTATATGGGGATGTAGACAGAGAAGTCTATGTGTACCAGCCTCTAGGATTTGAAGACACGCAACACCCTAACCATATGTGCAAATTGGATAAAGCTCTCTATGGGCTGCACAAGCACCTAGGCTGTGGTATGAGACTTTGTCTCGGTTTCTCTTGAAGAATGGTTACATCAGAGGTACCATTGAGAAGACTTTATTCATAAGAAAGATTAGGAAAGACATTTTGCTCCTACATGTCTATGTTGATGACATCATATTGGTTCATCAAATGACCAAATGTGTAAAGATTTTGAGATCATTATGAATAAGAAGTTTGAAATGAGTTCCATGGGAAAATGGACTTTTTCCTTGGAATATAGGTAAAGCAAATGCAAGAAGGGTTCTTTATCAGTCAATCTAAATATGTCAATGACATTGTAGAAAGAGTTGATATAAAGGATTGTAAGCTAACAAAGACTACTATACTCATAAATCACAATATTATTTGTCCTGATCAACATTAGTATAGGACAATTATTGGGTCTCTGATGTATCTTATAGCAAGTAGACTTGATATTATGTTTGCATTTGTATTTGTGCAAGATATCAGGCTGTTCCAAAGGTGTCTCACCTAGTTTTTGCCAAGAGAATCCTTAGATACCTCAAAGGAGCTCCCAAGCTTGGTCTTTGGTATCCTAGGAATCAAAATTTTAATCTCTATGGCTACATTGATAGTGACTATGGTGGCTGCAACATCAACAAGAAATCAACATCAAGAGGATATCAGTTTCTTGGTGGAAGGATCATCTTATGGCAATGCAAGTAGCAATCCCGTGTCTCATCATCAATTGCTGAAGCTATATATATTGTTGCTGTTAGTTGTTGTGCTCAGCTACTGTGGATTCAAACCCAGATGTTGGACTGTGGATTCAATTTCACGGAATCTCCTATCCATATTGACAACAAGAGTGCCATTTTCATTACATAAAATCCTATAAGCACTCCAAGACAAAGCATATTGACATCCGTTATCATTTCATTAGGGATATTCATGAGAAAAACCTGATTAAACTAGTCAAAGTTGACTCAAAAGAACGATATGCTGATCTGTTCACTAAATCATTTGATGAATAAAGATTTAAGTATCTTATTACAACTATTGGGATGATAAACATTGATTAACTTATCTTATTTGAAAAACCTTTTTCAAAATGTGTCTTGTCTTTGTCATACAATCTAATCCCTATTACAACAAGTATTTCTTCAAAAATTGCCAAGTATGAGTTCTTCCAAAGATAAATTGACACTCATAAGATATCTTATTTTTCTTCCAAAGGAAAATTCCTTCAAGATAGTTTTATCTTCCAAAGAGTTTTCAGCCTCAGAAGAATATTTGATATTATATTAAATTTATTTCCATAGCTCGAAAAACTTCTTCATTCGGAAGACCTTCTTACACTCTGAAGTAAATTTATATTTCGATAAAATTTACCTTTGGAAGTAAGTTTGGCTTCAGAAGAAGATTACTCTCGAAAAAACTCTTACTCTTGGAAGAAAAGCTTTACTGTGTAACATAAATCTTTTGGGCCCCACTCTGAAAAAAGGTAAAGATTTTGTTAATCATGTCGGAATATTTTAAATATTTTTATTCTTACCGCCCCTGTCACATCATACCCCAAACTGTCAATTCACCTTATCCATCTGCCATTTTAACCATTTAAATACTTTTGACTTATCCTTTTAATCTTTTTACCAAATTCATAGCCTTAAGTTTCCTTCGTTTTCACTTTTACTCCCAAATCAACTTCATTTGCTTTGTAACTTCCCAACAATGATAATAAACCCTCAGTACAATCAAGTCGCACTCCTTGACTCTTCCAAGGATGTTGACTTCTTAGAAATAATCCAGTTCCTAACCCAATCCACCTACTACGCAGCCTTAACCATTAACCCCACTGTTTACTCAAATCATATGGCCGAGTTCTAGGGAAATGGTCAGCTTGAAACTATGAACGGAGTCAGGGTCATTAGGTCACCAATTTGTGGCCAAGAATTGGTCATATCTAAACAAACCATCAGGTAGCACCTAGAGCTCCATGATGAGGGTTTTCCTACTGAATTTCCCATAACTGATTTAGAAGACAAATATGCCCAATTGGATATGGTAGAGATGTGAGCAGGTAAATTGTCTAAAAATTCAATTTCTCTTACAACTGGAGATTGGATCAAATTTCCTATGATTTAGGATGCCTGGTTCACGGGTTAGTAAAAGGCCTCAGGTTTAACTATTCAAGATTTGTGCTAAACAACCTTAGAGGAAATCTTCAATGGGAAACATTTTACTTGTATCCCAGGTTTATTCAGCATATAATCAACTATGAGCTAGGTCAAGAAAAGCTTGTCTGTGCAGCTACTCTACCTATCCCTCATATGAGGCCGACCTTCTTCAAGGTACTGAAGAAGGTGTCCACCAACTTCACTAGAAGACACACTACACTTCATCTAGGTATGATCAAGTTAATGGCTCCTAGTGCACTTCTTATAGAAGACACACTTCACTTCTTCCCATCCCATCAAACATAGATATCAAAGACGCTCAAAGCGAACACTTGTTCAATCTACTTTGATTGAACAAGTTCCTTCTGTTTATCCCAAAAAGGCTAGAGTGGAAACAATGACTCCCACTTAGTCTAAGGTCTCACCATCCTTCTCAATTGGCCTTAATATGGGTATTGAGTCTCCTCAGTCTCAATCCCATGAGCCCCAAACCGAAACTTTAACCCTCGGGGTGAGTCACTATACTCCCCTGAGCAGCCAAAAGGGACATCTTAATCATAGGCTCAATGTCTTTAGACATTAATGAAGGTTTTGCGTCATTAGGCATAACTTCCATATCTTTCACTGACCTTTTAATAGGTACTGATGAAGAAATCATGTCTCTTCAAGGCCACGATGTTAATTCACAACACCAAGACAATGATCAACTAAGCCTAGAGAAATCTCTAATATCTAGCCCCCATCAGGGAACCAAACTGAGGTGAGTCCCACTGGTGTAGAGGGGACTCATGTAGATTCAGCTACCACTACTGAGAGTGTCTCATTGAACTCTTAGGATAGTGGTAACATCTCTGAGACTGAATCTATAGAAACTTTGCATCTTGATGACTCTGAAAGAGACATCATTAAGCAAGGGAAATCAGGGTGCCAAGAAACCGTATCTGGTGGCGAGGATGAACATACTAGGTATGTTACCTTATCTCCCCATGATTTTCTAAAGAAGATGAGGGAAGTATGTAACTCACAATCAAAGACGTACTTTATAAAGTCTCAAACCTTGAGTCTAGGGTCAAGACATTAGAGAATAGGTCTGCTACTCAGCAACTTGAGATAGAAAATCTCAAGGCTCAACTAGCTGAGAAATAGATTGAGATATCTATTAGGCATGTACTAGTCCAAATCTTATTGAATTCTTATTCTAGCTCATTAAGCACTCAAGATGATTCTAGCAAAAAAAGGGGGGAATGTTCAAAGTGAAACACATACGGAGCAACAAAGCTTAGTTCTTTCTACTCTATCATTAAGATATCCTAATCAACAAGCAACAACTTTCCCTGAGCCTCCTCCTATTATTCTTCAAGTGGACCCAAGGATGCTCATAGATCTGAATAGGTTCCTAACCAAGTTCCTAATAGGATCCTCACTTGAACAACCAAGTCCAGATGCTGTTATGGCATACTTTGGAGCTGAAGAGCTTTAAAGGTTGAATTAACTACCTACCACTAAGGAAAATTTGGTCAACCTAAGGTCCAAATTGAACCTGAGATTGATTCGAAGGGGATATAAGGACTTACGGCCAGAAAATAAATCAGTTGGGACAAGTAGTGCAATCCCTCTAACTTTTGAATCTGAAGTACAAGCTGCGAAAGGATTATCTTCTTTCTCTGATGATCTAATTATCATAGACGCAATTCTTGATTTGGCCTCTAAGATAAATAGTGAAGAATTTCTTAAAACCTCTCTCACTCAAACACCATCACCATATGCTCAAATCACCACCCACTAACTTGAATCCTCTACACCTGAACTTCCAAAGACTCAAGCTTTCGAAGATATCAAAGGCAAGAGGAAGATGACTGTTGAAGAAATGCTAGAGGAAGAAAGGTTGGAAAAACTTAAGAGAAAAGGTAGACTCCCCTCTAGTAAGATATTCTCTGCCAATGTAGCAAAGTAGTTGTGGCAAACCAGGAGGCTATCAACAACCAAAAAAGGGTGGAGATCAGTGACAAAATTGTCAATCTCGGAGCAGCCAGGAGTTGGTGGAGATAGAAAAGGCAACCCTACTTTAGAAAGAAAAAGAGGAAGTAGTAAGGTTGGCCTTAGAAGAGGGAATGTAGTTAAAGAAGGAGGAAGTTGAGCAACAGCTGAGGAATGAAAGGATATCTCTCTTAAGTTCTAGAGGATGCACTTTTGAAGAACTATCTCCTCATGATAATGACATGATCTTGTCTCTTTTCCACAAATAACAAGATCAAATGGACAAGGAGAGGAAAACGACAGCTAGGGTAAAGCTTAAGAAGAAGAAGAAGAAAGAAGAAGAAGCTCAACTTGTGGCAGCCAAGAAGATGGGAGACAAAGCCTAGATGAAGGCTTATCTCAGGGCCCATGGCTTCTCTGCTAGATAAGTTGGCCCCATGTCAGAAACAACCCTGCAGTGACATGTCAGTGATATCAAGGCTAACATTCGCTCAGGAAGAAGGAAAGAGGTATTCAAAAGTATGCAGGGGATGACTTCTAAACCTTCACAACAACCTCAACCTTAACCTCTACCTGAACCAATACCTTTCCCTTTTTCCATCAAATCTGAGCCAATCATTGAACCTTACACCCCTGAACCCACATCATTAACCTTACCCTCATCCTCTCCCACTGCATCACAACAACCACCACTACTACCTATTCTTAAACCCAAAACTCTTCCTAGAACCCAAACAGTATCCACCTATCAACCACCAATGTCATCCTCTCAATCATCACAACCTCTAACCTTGAAAGAGTTCAAGAAGATCAAGAGTAAGCTCATCAACTACATCACTTTAAGAGATATATTATGTGAGGAAGGTGTAACATCTTGTATTTTTCGTTAAATTAATGGTTAATGTTGTTATGTTCTTGTAAGGCCTTTATTGCTATACATGAAACTAATGGGTTGCTTATGCTTATTGCTTTATTTTGTCTTTTAATCCTTTAACTTGAAAGATTATAGTGATAATTGCTAATAATAAATAATAATAATAGTAATGGTTACAATATTAATAATGGATAATAATAATCATACTAATAATAATAATAATGACAATATTAATATTAATAAAAGTATAACAATAATAACAATAACTAAGATAATAACAATAATAATAATATTGTTATTAATAATAATAATTTGTAAAATTTATTAAACTTAAAAATGTATTAAGTTTGGATTTAAAAGACAAGGGGGTTAATTTGTTAATTTTGAAACTTTAAAAGAAGTTTTGGGCATAAATTAATAAAGGAAGGAAATTACAGGGACCAAAGGTGTAAATTACTAAACTTAAACCACCCCTCTTTCTTCAAACCCCGTAAATCCAGCCATTAAGTCCGGCGGAGCTTCGGTGAGCTCCGGCGACGGCCAAAACCACCGAATTCAACCGATTTTGATATCCCAACCGTTCCAAATCCTTTCATATACATGTTTCGAACTTAATTGGACACTTTAAATTTATTTAGACATCGGTTATACACCTCAAATGAACGCAAAACCGAAGCTTTAATTCGTATAACTGCAGGATCGTTGAAAGGTGTAAGTTACAACACAACAATACAAAGAGGAGACTAACTAATCTTTAATCAAACAGTAAACTGGATTAACCAAGTAGAGATACTAAGAACACAAGTAATGTAAGAGACAGAACACAAAGAACACAAGTGTATGGTTTTCAAGAATGCAGTATATTGCTTTCTCTATGTTCTTTTACAAGTGTTATAAAGCATAATGGAAAGATACAAGAACATGAGATACTTATACTACATCCTACAACCGGCTATACTTTGAAAGCCAGCTGGATACAATTAACTAGACACAAACAAAATCAATTGTAGAGTCAAAAGGCAGATTGCCTTTTGACTTGTGAATATGATATGCCATAGCTCACATCCTTATCTATTACAAAAAGGATAAAGTACATAAAGTAAAAAGTTGCAGACTCAAGACCTCAATGTACAGTTACCAAAAGCATGGAGCTTTTCACCAACTCATGTAAGTTGGTGACTTGCAGAGATGCAGCGGAAA
>BJCM01166092.1:0-14069 GCA_018326385.1 Flaveria bidentis | reverse complement strand
AGAATGAGTGGTATTTATAGGGAAAGATTAGGGTTTGAGGAAATGGGTAATGCGTTTGTCCGGTGGGTAAAAGGGTGCACTTTGATTCTTTTATTTAAAATAAATTTTGATTTAAATAAATTATGACCAGATATCTACATGTTTGGAGGGTTCTAGAATAGTTATGGGTTAGGTCTTGGTTGATTTGGATGGTTAAAATACAAGTCCGGACCTTAAACGAACCGAAAACGTTAAAAAAACTGATTTTGCTGAAACGAACTGTGGGTCACGTCACAACAAGTATGAAACATGATTACAACATAAAATCCATCATTTTATTAATATTCAAAGATCCGAAGACCAAAACGAGTCGGGTTTACAATACAGGATAACAAATACAAAGCTAGTCGAAAATGACGAATGTCACATTTGGGGTGTATTTTTGGGGGCTTTTTTGTATTTTTTGCGGTTGGTATTGGTATTTTATTTTGGGTATGGTTTTCGACAAGCCGTGACGATAATCAACACCCATTATGAAGAAAACCGACAAAATTCCCAACGTGTAGCGCGGAGGAAAACTAAGACATTTTTGTTCTGGTTTTTTTTTTAATACGAGTTTTTTCGATATTGGTGAACATTAACCGTGATGTGTTATAGGTGTTACTTAGCATTGTTTTACGTCCCCAGCGCAACGTGGGGGCTTAGTATTAACCAAAAAGCAACTCATTTATGCTCATTATTTATTCTACTCACCATGATAATCAATGATTACCAATTATTTTGTTCCACACATAATTCCCATTGCAATTCAATACAATTAAAAATAAGAAAAACGTACAACTTGCTCATCAATTCCAGTTGCATATACACAGATAGATTCCTTTCATCACCATTCTAATATCCAGTTTAGGGTTTTTTTAATAATAATAATAATAATGACAAGTTGTATTGTGTAGACACAATCAACAGTGAATGTCAGATTAGGGTTCTTGCCGACACACCTCTGCTCTGCATCAGATCAAAAGACAATTCTTTCAGAGATGCGTTTGCTGAATTTTGACCCAATTCCACTACATCGGTATCGAACCTTCACTTTCTTCATCATTTGTTCTTTATTTTATGTTTTCTTTTTTACTTTTTGTACTTTATTGTTTGATTTCTAGTGTCTTGTTTCCTCATCGTTTTCTAATCATTGACTGTAATTGAAAATTGAAACCCACTAATTAATTCGGGTTTGATTCATTGTTTTTGTTCGGAATCGATGATTTGAGTGATGGGTTTTGGATTTTGAAACTTATCTGATCTGGGTTTTGGTTGAATTTGTTAAATTTGTTGAAATTTATGTTTATTTGTAATCGGTTTGTGAGGGATTAAGCGTGATTTAGATCTGGGGTTTGTTGTATTGATACACAGGCTTTGATTCAGGTTCTAGGGTTGGTGAAATTCATCATTTGAAATAAATTGGGGAAAAAACTGTTGTGATGGAATTGAAGTTTGAAGAAGATGAAGATGAGTTTAGGAGTTGTTGTGCAGATGAAGATGAACTTGATAGAGAAGGAATAATCAAAGAGGGTGTAAAGAATGACAGTGATGATGATGATTTTCTTGATATGCATTCGGCTCGAATGTTCTTCAAAGGTGTATCAATTGCAGATCCTCAGAATAACAGTTTCAATGTTGCGGGTATCGGGGTGGTAATGGAAAGAACTAGCAAGATTCCTGTGATCCAAGTGCAAAAAAGGCTCGATTTTTATGTAGATGAATCGGTTGCTGATTATTTGGCTTTAATTGATGGTATAACCGAAGCTGCACGAAATAATATCAAAAGGGTGTTTGCATTCACTGACTCCACGACCTTATTTGATCAGGTAACAGAATCAATCCCAAGTCTTTTGATTAGATTTTTCAATCTTTATGCATCATATATTGATTGTAAAGATGTGATTTTTCGCCAGATTACAACCAATGAGACTAATGAGACGCTTGAGAGTCCACTTCTCGTGGCATTGAAGCAAAGAATATTAGAACATGTTGAAAATCTTGAACATTTTGTTTTAAAATGTGTTCCAAGTGTAGATCTTGAGGAGCCAATGCGGTTGGCTCAAGTGGCAATGGGGATCGTTAATGTTCCTATCAAAGGTGACTCTTCGGTCCAACAATGTTTGATATGTTGTGAAGACAAACCAACACCCATGACCATTAACATGAAATGCTCACACAAATTCTGTTCATGTTGCATCAAAGCTTATGTTGATGAACAAGTTCAGTCCTCTCAAGTCCCTATCAAATGCCCTAGTTTAAATTGCAGATATTACATTTCTGACCCTGAGTTCAAGTCGTTTCTTCCAGTTGCATCTTATGCATTATTACAGGATGCCCTTTTGGAACCGAATATGTTAGCCATAGATAAGTTTTACTGCCCGTTTTCTGATTGCTCGGTTTTGCTGGACCCTTGTTGCGATTCAAGCAAGCCAGATAGTAATTGTGTGGAGTGCCCTGTATGCCGAAGGTTTATATGTGTGAAATGCGGGGTCCCTTGGCATTCGTCTATGAGTTGTGACCAGTTTCAGGACTGCCCGCGACAGGGGCGGGCCAATGACGGCCCTGTGGAAAGTAGAAAATGGAGGCGTTGCCAAATGTGCGAAAGGATGATCGAGTTAACGCATGGTTGCTATCACATGACGTGCTGGTATGATCACAGAAACAACTTTCAACCCGTTTAACCCGTTATCTTGTTCATCAACCCTTTGATTCGTCATCAAGTCATTCATAAACCATAAGTAAATGGTTTGCTATTGCTTGTATCCTTGTCGTAAATAACTTGAGATCTCTTGTTCTTGTGCAGGTGTGGGCATGAGTTCTGCTATTCTTGTGGTGCTGGGTACATCAACAGTGAGCAGACATGCGGATGTCTGTTATCCGACAGTGATGTAGGAGAAAATGACGATTTTACCCTCACCCATAACTTTGGTTCCAGCCCTGCACTCGAAGAATGGGCATGGGACTCGTGTGGTTCGCTTTCAAACTTGATGGATGCTTACTCGGATCAAGAAAGATCACAGCTTGCACTAATACAAAGGTTTCTTGCGGGCGGGTTTAGTCTTAGTGACCACTATACATACCCGTATCAATCCCAATCCCCACCACCCCCATGTGCAGACTCGGGGTCCTCGTACATTGAAAACACCATGAAAGACCTCCATCAGCTTCCATGGCTTGAGAGGTTCGTTTCTGTCATTAGTGACAATTACTACGAGCAATATACAGAGTGAAAGTATACTAACATTGGGTTACTTTCGTGATTGTAATCTTCCGCTCGAAGATTATCTTGACTTATTGTAAACATCATTGTTAAGTATGATCTCTTTTCTTCTTCTATTGAAAGAAATAATAGATGAATTTTGAAGTCTTAATGTGGATTATTGCTATTGTGACATTTCGACAAACACTTGGTGATATCTTGTGCAAGCTTTTGTTTTTGTTAACCTCTTGATTTTTGTGTAATGATGCATAGAAAATGGTATGTTATAAGTACATCATATTTATTTTCATCCTAAAAAAAAGTGTGTATAACACAATCCTATTAGAAATCAAACGTCCTCAAAAGCCCGGTTGGATGCCTAAAAGGCTAATACTAAAAAGTCGTTTCTTTTTTGTGAAAACCCAACTTCTTAATGATTAAAATATAAGAATTTAGGAGTGTAAACGGGCTCAAATAGACGTGAGCTTGACTCGTTTAGCTTATAAAAGCTTGAGCTTGGTTTGTTTCTACAAGTTAAAGCTCGGGTGTTGAGTAGGTTTTAAGCTTGAATTGGGTTGGGCTATTTATCAGTTAATTTATTTACCTGTATAAATTACATACCAAATATACGTTGAGAACTACGACAAATAAATTACACACATATATCTTTTGTTTTAAGTTTGACACACAAGACATTCATGTAATCGTTTACCCCAATACCTCATTAAATAATCAAGTATCAATTACATATATACCCTTCTAAACATTCTTTAAATGCATATATACCCAAACAAAAATTTTAATTGCATATATACCCAATTTATTGTTATGAAAATATTATCCTTCCAAAAAAATTAATAAGAACTTACTCATGGATATATATGTTATTATAAAGTTTTAGAGGGAGAAATATATTTTTAATCAATTTTCTATTTATAAGGTTGATAAGAGGAAGTTTGCTAATTATGAAGTTTTAGTAAAATAAGGGCAAATTAGTCATTTTATAAACCACTTTTAATGAAAATGAGTATATATGCCAATTATGAGATTTTGTAAGGGGATATATGCATTTAAAAGTTTTGTTTGGGTATATATGCAATTAAAGAGTTTTAGAGGAGGAAATATGTTTTTAACCCAATAATCAATGTACTAGTATAGTAAGTTGTTTGTGTGGTTCTTCACATAAATAATCAAGTAACACCAATGTCTTAATACCGTTAACGACCACCCACACTAAGAAAGCTCGTATTGAAAAAAGAAATAAAAACGAAAAAATATATTACCAAAGGGAAAGTAATCCTAAAAACGTTGGATCACGCACGTGAAATGTGAAACTAAGACATTAAAAACTAAGTTATCTAAGACCCGCGTGTTGTGATAGAACCGTTAAATGGGGAAAATAAGCGTAAACATTGAACCACGCGCGCGTTGCGCTATGTTAACTCGTAGAACTCGTAAAGTGAAAAATTATAAATGATGAAAAGTATAAGGGACAACGTTGATAGTGAAAAGATGTAAACGTTAAATTATAAAAGATGTAAACGTTAAATTATAAAAGATATAAATGTATTGGGGTTAAAAGTAAAAAGTTAAATATAAAAAACCCAAGGGTACAACCCACTAAACAAAATATACAACCCTTTAAGCATAAACATATTAGTAATTAGTAATATACTCGTAAAACCATACTAAGTAGCACTAATGACACACTACCGTCATTGACCACAAATACCGAAAAACTCATATCAATAAAGAAATAAAGGACAAAAAAATAAACTGAACGAAAAGTAGACGTAAAAATATTGAACCACGCAGGGTAACGTAAAACATATAAAACAATAGGTAAGTCGGCCTAGGATCAGCGCGCTATGTCATGGCCGTTAAACGGGAAAAAAATAAGGGTATAAATGTCAAATTACACACATACGCTGCGGCTTGTTAACTCGTAATATTTAGACTGAAACGTAAAACACAAAATTTGTAAACATGAAAAGTATAGGTGATCATATTTAAAAGTAAAAAACTATTGGGACTAAATTGACAAATATATAAAAGTATTGGGTTAAAATGAAAAATTAAAGATTAAAAAAAAATGAATACAATCCCCTTAAGTATATTGTAGCACCGATGAGCATACAAAACTTGTAAATTAATATTATATAAATTTGGTTATAAAAAAGACATCCTATTTTGATACTTACATGTATAAGCATTAGATAAAATTTATATAAATCACATGCCTTGTTTATGCTGATGAGTCACTTACTCAATAGGTGAAGCTCCCACTAATTTGTAAAACAA
The DNA here is from genome assembly GCA_018326385.1 of Flaveria bidentis. NCBI lineage: Eukaryota > Viridiplantae > Streptophyta > Magnoliopsida > Asterales > Asteraceae > Flaveria > Flaveria bidentis. The sequence continues at coordinate 8,548 of BJCM01166092.1, read as the reverse complement.
ACGTATTTATGGGAGCTCAATGTCACGGAGCTATTCTCAAACTTTCATAAGACACTTTAGACTCGATCTAAAATCAGCTTTTGTGACCCAAACGATGTAACAATTCAAATAATGACACGGAAGCGTTTGTAAGTTTGTAATACAAATGTTTTTCTATTGCTTACAAGAGTGTTTATAAGAGTATGTTACAAGTGCTTCACACAAGACTTGTGTGTGGTTTTTGGGTCACGAAAGGTTGAACTTAGAGCAAGTCTAAGTGCCGCACGAGAGTTTGGAAATCACTCCATGACATCAAGCTCATTTAAATTTGATTTGATTTGAGCTTTTAACAAGTTAATCTCAAGTAGCTCACGAGTGTCTCGACTCATTTACCTCATGTTGAATTTGTTGGAATCACCAATTGGATCAACCTGAAAATATTTGTAAACACACATATTTCAAGTAACATACGTTGACTCTATTATTATTCTTGAACTCGACTTATAAAAGTGAATACAAAACCTTATATTTATACTAGACATAAACTAATTATAATCTAAATCACACACTATTTAAATAATAAAAAAGATAACTTAATAATTATCTAATCCTAACAAATCAATAACTACTAATTAATTAAACCAAACTTTTGATTTCACACCTTGATCTTTTACTTTGTCTAAATTAAACCTTTCAATTATAAACATATCAAGATCATATACTTCATTCACCCCCTTAATCTTGATATTGACTATCACCTCTTATTCATATTTGAAATTGTTCATCTCCGCAATCTCTTCTAGACCGCGACCTTAACCACAACCACGTCCTAAATCTTGTCGGTTTGAACCCCTACCTTTGATAACAAATTATTGGATCAAAGCCTGAATCTTCGACTTCTACTTCTTTCCGGATCGTTTAAGCCACCTGCTGACCGACCTCCGACTGAAGAAAAAAACTAGCCCCTTGCTTTTCTGTTTTTACCCAACTGCTGAACGAAAACCTATCACCACGTTATTTCATTTCCCGCATCTCCTTTTGGGATTATTGGTTGACACCTTGATCAATCACATCTGCAAACCTGCTAATAATTATATCAAACTCCTTTACCAACTTGTTTTTCAAGCTTTCATGATTAAACAAACTTATGTTGATCTAACTCTATTCTTGATTTACGAACCACCTTAAGAATCTTCTTTCTCTTTTTTTTTTTCTTCTTCCTCTTCCGGCTACGATAATCAAACATAACTAATAGACGAATAAACTTACTTGTTGATTCTCTCTTCACTTTTATCCCTTCTGATCGAGTTCGGATGCTATCTCTCCTTGATAATCAGATTGATTTCTTCTCCACACATGAATTCTTATCGGCTTCACATAGATTGTGACCTTTAGCTTTGATACCATTGTTGGAATAACCAATTGGATCAACCCGAAAATATATATAAACACACATTTTTGAAGTAACATACTTCGACTTTATTATTATTCTTGGACTTGTCACTTTTGTTTTCACACCTTGTTCTTTTACTTTGTTCAAATTAAACCTTTCAATTACAAACATATCAAGATTATATCCTTCGGATTAATTTCGTATGCTTGGCTTGCAAAAGAATCCGTTGAGCATCAATGTAGAAGCTAAGTTAATAACAACCAATATCCTACCCTCTGTGTGAAACATGATTATAATCCTCACTGTTGAATACTTGTAGGAATTAAATCCAGTGCAGTGATCAATAAAAGAATTTAATGAACACAAAATAGAGAATCAAAACAAACTAATCTGTTTCAAAATCAGTTCTTGATGGAATAAGCTTCGATACCACGAATTGAAAATAAACAGGCTACTAGAATATACAAAAGTATCTGTTATACAATCCAGTTTGTTTTACATCTTGTAATACTTATTTGTACATGTAAATCATGAGTTTACTAAACATCATTAAGTATATATGTATAAACATGATTTAAATCATAGTGTTGTATAGTTTTAGAAATCTAACATTGTGCATTGATAAATAAACAACAAAAAACAAAAATGAGAATACAACTGATGTAACGAGCCAAATACGAGCTTAGTTTCTGTCTGGTTGGAAATATCATATTCAATACGCTCCTCCTGTATAACCTCCCTAATCTGTTTCGAAATCAGCTTTTGACTGAATACACTAATGCCATGTATCGAAAACACGCTACTTCGATATATAAGCGTGTCCTTCGTACTAATGTCACTCGGGTTACTACTGAGCTTCACTTCTTTCAAAACACCACTTTTCCTGCAATGGACGAACAATCGTTGCTCGGCCCTGAGGGGGCCGTTTTTCAAGAATATGTCCCCGTCTTCATTCCAACGACCCAAAACCGTCACCCTCATGGACCGGGAAGAGGCGGTTTACAACCAAACCGACAGTAACTCGCCCATTCTTTTTGTTTAAGTACCCACACAACCTCTAATCCTATGTCTCCACATACCCAACTTTACCATGTAAATCAACCAATCTACCGTATCTCTCACCACTACTTTGTCTTTTGGGCAAATCAACCAACACAAATTCCTCTGTCCTCATATCTAAACATATCACCCCGCTTTCGTCATCGACTCGTGCGCGATGCAGACACCATCGAGCAAATACTGCGATATTAAACCCGCCCTCGATGGTCATCATGGGACTCAACGAGACGCGTGATATCTCTCGCCACAGAGTTTGTCCCGAAGACATGCACCATTGTGCGTAAACCAAACGGTTCGCTCCCCGGTTCGACAAAGAACACCATCTTGAAAGTGTTGGTGGACTCATCGAACCCGAGCCCGTGAACCGCGTAGTTACTCCGGTCGAACCCGTTGCATGAACCTTGAACATAGGGTATATTATCTGCTGATCAATAGTTTGTGCACTTGAACTTCAATGAGGGGATCGTTTTCGCTTTCAGGACTCGAGCCGTGGGCCTTTGTGGTTTGATGGCGTAGAAGCTGGTGCTCGGGTGCTCGAGACGAGTCGTGGTGATCATGATTAGTGCTTCTTATGGCGATCGTTGGTGGTGAATGGTCTTGAGGTATTGATCGTCTATACACTCGCGCCTAATGTATGATTCTTAATTTTCTTACTCTAATAAAAGAGTAAACGGGAGCGTCAAATGTTATTATCACAATTCTTCTCATCAAAATTTTTGCGCCTCTCTCTCTTATTAAATAAGTACTTTAATTACTAATAATATTATTTTAATATTTTTAATATTTAATAAATTTTCTTACTTTAATAAAAGAGTAAATGGGAATGCCACATGTCATCACCACAATCTTCCTCATTAAAATTTTATCTTCTCTCTCTTTTATTAAATAATTACTTTAATTACTAATTATTTTAATACTTTTAATATTTAATAAATTAAAAAATAAATCTATTTATTAAGTTTATTTCTAAATAAATTAATACTTTTAAAAAGTCAATTTTTATAAACAAAATTAAGCAAATTTTGGAGTTGTAATAAGAAATTTTTAAAAATTGTATTTTTATACGGTTTGTTTTAAAACAAAATAATTATTTAAAAAAATTAAAAACAATATTTTAAAAAGTCGATATCACTGCTTTATTATTTATAGTCATTTCTATATGTAATAAATTTATTATATTAATAATTTATTTATTTAAACCGTGTAATACACGGGTTTACTAAAGCTAGTTACTCAAATATACATGTATATATTTAACACAAAGTCTCGCTAAACATAAAGTCTCGCCATAGAATGTCGCCATACAAACGCATGTCTTTATCATTTAAAGACTTGTTATAAACTTATGTAATGTGTCAAATTGTTAATGCTCATTAAGACCCAATAATGAAGCCTTAATCAAATATAACTCAAAATAACAACCCGCACTTTAACTTAAAGCCCGATATAAAGCATTACTCAAATATGCATGCCTTTAAAACAAAATCACTTGTTATAAGCTAGCTAAGTGGCTTTGTGTAACATAAAACAACACCACACACATGTTAAGGTCCAATGCTGGAGCATTAATCAAATATGCATGTTTTTAACACAAAACTATTTGTTATTACCTAAGTGGGTTTTGTGTAACAAAAACAAAACATGCATATACTACTGATGCTTTGGTGGATGAAATAAACGGAAAAGAATTGGGTAAAAATTACATTTTTAAACACGTAAATATGTCAATTACAAAAGTAAACACTCTAATCCATATGTGTTTAACAAGTTAATAGAAGAAAATTCAATAAAATTATTGTTTTTAGAAAAAATTGCATAGATGGTCCTTTTGTTTTAACCAAATTGTATGTTTGATCCCTAGATTTTAAAATTTACAAAGTTAATCCAAACTTTTGTATGAGCATTGCACATATGGTTCATGACATTTAATTCATTCATATTTTTATGCATTTTTATAAGGTTAAACTAACTTTTAAATTTAATTTTAGAAACCATAAGTGCAATACTCACATAAAAGTTTAGACTAACTTTAAAATCATTAAATATTAGGGACTAAACTTGCAATGACTATACAAAAGTTTAAACCAACTTTGTAATTTTTAAAGTTTGAGAACCAAATGTACAATCTAATCAAATCACATGGACTATTTATGCAATTTTCAAAGTTTGTAAAAACATTTTTAATTCGTCAGCATACTTGTTTTAACTTTATTAAAGTTATTAAATGGCTCAAATTGATAACCAACGTTTAAAAGCGGGATTTGACTAGACAAGTGAATGTTGAGTTAAGAAATAACTATTGGGTAAATGTTTGATTATTATTAGTACATCAAAGTTTGTAAAAATAAAAAGAGCAAGTTGTGTGGGTTGGGCCGGTAGAACTATGCAAGGGACAATATCGGGTACGAGATCCGGCTTCGCCAATGGTTTTAATATCGTTAAATAGTAATATAGTATATACTAGAGTAAGGTCAATTGTACCACACATAATGTTGCATTACTATGGTCGGTATTTGTCCAGTTCGTCAGAAACCATAAAATAAAATTTTGGCAGCGAACTCAAAGATACTAAACTTTAGTGATCAAACTCGAAAAAAGAAAACTTCAACATAAATAATTTAATGGTCAAACTTTAAGATTCTAAACTTTAGTGGTCAAACTAAAAAACAAATTGATGGCCAATCTCTAAAATCTTAAGCTTTAGTGTCCAAATTCAAAAAACAAATCAACTACCAAAATATAAAATACTAAACTCTAGTGGCCAAACTCGATAAAATAAAGTTTTATTATGAATAGTGTGGTAACCGTACTCTAAAATCTTAAACTTTAGCAACCAAAATCAAATAACAAAAGTTAATATTATAAATAAAAAAACTTTAGAACTATGTGAAAAGTTTTAAAAAGTCAAAAGTGAACTATTCATTTCCATCTTCAATAATAACAGAGTAATTCCCTTATCTACTTAATGCGAGATTTAATTATCAAATTATGTGTTTATTAATGATTGTTGGTCCTATGTTGCTCTACGTTAAGGTTAAAATCACCTAGCTTCGTCGTGTTGTTGTATGATGATTTTAGAAATTGAAAGTGGACTAATAGATCAAGGGCTTAGATCTAGCGTTAACACATGTACACCTCTTTCTTGAATCATTTAAAGTTTTACTATATTATGTTTAAGATGTATGTTTTTTTTCTTATCTAGAAACTTCTTTGTTAATTTATGGAAAATTTTTAGTTGAATTTACAAATTAACAAGTCTTTTCCATAAGGGAGAGGTGTATTTTGGGACCAGCATATCGAATTTCTATAAAAATGTTTAGCTTCCGCATCATTTCAAGTTGGATAATCTGATAAAATATATTTAATAAAAACTTAATTTAGAAGCTTCTACCCCTGCTCTAATCGGTTGGCGCCATTGCCATTTCCAAAACATCTTCGGTCAATGATACGACAATCTTTCTCCAACTCAAGCGAAATCAGCATAGGGAAATACGAACTATATGAGTCGGAAGCTATACTGAAGATGGTGCATCATCCATACTATGTCAACCTCATGGTGGTGTAACGTCAATGTATACACCATTTAATTACTTCACAAGGGGGAAAAAATATCAAAGGCTTTATTGAAGACGCCTACATCATTCATTAGTTCTCACTTCGTAAGGTTTTTACACATTAGTCTCTAATGAAAAATCCTCATGGTTAAGTTGTTTGTTTTTATAACTAAAATGACAAAAGTTTAAACCCTACAAGGTGTAGAATGTAATACTTTTATCCTATTAACAACTATGAATTGTTATTTGAAAATAATTGAACATGTTGTACCTCTTGCGATTATGAAGCTTATAATAATCCATTGTAAAAAAAAGCCGTTTCTAATATGAGGACCAACTTCGAACACGTATGTCAAGTATTTAATTTAAATTTAGAACTGAAAATGTCGAGTCAATATGTGACTTTATTTCCTTTTTTTATAGGGAAAGTGACCAACTAGCTATTGAAATGTATTTGATTATACGCTAGTGTTTTTAATCATTGAATGCATTCCCCTTTTCAATTGAGAAAGAATATAGAATCACAATTTAATTTATGTCAAAGTTATTTGGAACACATGTTATATTTTCGTTATTATTCAAGTGTAACCAATTTCATTTTCTATTTGTAGAGGATAGTTCTAATTAGTAGCGATGAAAATTAGTAAAGTCGTTTGCGAGCTACTTGAGATCGGATCGGTAAAAAGCTCGAAACAAGTCGAGTCGAGCTATATCAAGCCTGGGCCGAACCCGAGTCCAAAAAAATATCAATTTATCGAGCCTGAGTTTCACATATTAAGTTCGAGCCTGCACACGAGTCTTAATGATTTTTTATTTATATTTTTTATAGATTTTTTAATTTATATAAACAATTATAGTTATATATAAATTCATGATAAAAGACAAATAATATGTATTATGTTATGCATAAAATGTATACTTATAAAAATATATATAATTAAAAATTAAAATATATAAATAAATTAACTAAATGATAAGGAGTCAAGCTCAAGTTTAATAAGTCAAGCTCAAGCTTTTGTAATAAATCCCTAAACAAAATTAAGCTTGAGCTCGAACCCTCTTAAATCAAATTGAGCCGAGCACGTTTGCACCCCTACTAACTAAGTCCACCATGTCGGTCCATAAGGGTCCTTGCCATATATCTGCTATAGGACCACCCCCTACTAACTAAGTCCACTAGTGTATTTTGTGTTATTGGAAAATCTCTATTAGGTGTATATATGATTGGTTGGTTTTTAAAACTAGAAACACGAAAATATAAAAAGAAACAGAAATAAACAGTGTACATTAGTGTCAACTCATCAAAAAAAATTTTTAATAAACATAATAGCGGCGACTACTGCCGCCGCTAATACCACCTTTTGCGGCGACATTACTAGCAACGATTTTTAGTACCACCAACGGCTAATTAATGGTGATATGTTGTCGTTAATAGTGGAATTCCTTGTAGTGTTGGCGGCCTAACAGTGGTGGTGTTTGTCTATAATAAAAATGACACGGGCTTAAATTTGTAAGAGTAAAAATTGATAAGATTATTGGAAAAAGAATAGATGTTAAAATTCATATGATTACATATATACGTATATGTGTGTGTGTAATGATTCAACAGGTGATGTGGCTTTTAATAAGCTTCTTTTATAGATCGACAGATACTAGAAAAAATTAACTACTTTAAATGTCGTCCCTATCATAGGGTCAAAAGCCAATTCGGATGTTTTAAAACACTTTTATTGTTTGATTATTAATATTAGAAGAGTAAATTGCAATTTTCTAACTTGTGTTTTGAGATGTTAACAAGATCAGTCCCAACTTAACAGTTTACATACATTAGTTTACGAATGCTAACACTTTACGTATCTCCGTCCAATTTCTGTTAAACAACTGTTAAATCTCCCCCACGTGCTCCTCACGTGAGGGGCAAAACTGTCAATTCACCCAATTTATTAATTATTTTAAGAGTAAATTGCAATTTTCATACATATGTTTTAGAGGTGTTAACAGGATTAGCCTCAACTTAACAGTTTGCATACCCGAGTTTACAAATACTAACATTTTATGTACCTCCGTCCAATTTTTGTTAAATAACCATTAAATCTTCCTCATGTGCTCCTCACATGAGGAGCAAAACTGTCAATTCACCGTGAGCAGCCTCTACAGCAACCTCTCCTTCCAAACCCTACCTTCAATCCCATCCCTCCAAAACCTCTCGCTGAAGACTCTCAAACTCAACGTCTCCCACCGCTTCCTCACCGCCCTCAAACTCTACCCCGCCGCCCATATCAGCCACCTCGCCGTCAACAACCACCGCCTCTACGCCACATCAGGTGACTGCATCCACATATTCGACATGACGTCGTTCTCCATCATCGACACTTTCACTGTCTACGATTTCTCATTAGGTTCAATCAAATCCCTCACGTTTTATAACGGAAAAGTGTTCACATCTCATTTGGATAGTAATATCAAAATCTGTAAACTAACGAAACACAAATGACATAAACACGTCGGAACCCTACCGACGGTGGAAGATTAATAAATTGGGTGAATTGATAGTTTTGCCCCT
>BJCM01166091.1:0-16130 GCA_018326385.1 Flaveria bidentis | reverse complement strand
CATCTTTATTGTTTTAATGGTTAATATTACTCTTTGGGTTGGCACATGTTTTGCCATAGTATACATTTCTATTTCATTGGGTTGTTTTACAATACGCTTCCGCACAGTTTTAAAGTTTTTACTTTGGTTGATTTTATTTAATTATTGCATATAGAGTCATTCTGAGTAACTATTGACTGTGATCCTGGTTTGTTCACATGCCTCGCGGTAAAACTCCGCACGTGGATTTTGAGGGTGTGACACTTGGTGGCCCTCAAGTTATTGAAGCATATAAATTTCCATCAGACTCTCATTCTGTGGAAAATGCTTTCATCACTGAAGATGGTGACTTTCTATCATCAAGAGATCAAGTAAAATCAATAGGATTCATTGCTACACCATCAACAAACAAGCCATCAACATCATCTCAACCAACTAGTTCTACTGCCATTCCTATAAGTAAGCCTAAAGATCAAAGGTCTGAAGAGCAAAAGGCCACTTATAATGCCTTTGTTTCAAGATTTGAAGCTTACTTAGGAGGAAGACTCACATCTGCTCACTTGATCTAAGAAGACTTGATGATGTAGAAGAAATGGATTTGCAGTGGCAAATGGCTATGATAGAAATGAGAGCCAATACGTTTTTCAAAAAAGGAAGAAAGCTTAGCCTGAATGAGAATACCAAACTTGGATATGACAAATCCAAAGATAAATACTTCAACTATGGTATGACTGGCCACTTTCCAGAGAACGTAATGCTCCAAGAAGAAGCAATAGTTTCAAAAGGAATTCTCAAGGTTAATCATCTTCTCAACCAAGCTCAAGCTTCCAGTCCAACAATCACCAACAACAATAACATTACCAACAAAAACATCAACAACCATACCAGAGTCCACCACAACTGACCAACCAAGCTTATCGAAGCAACCAAACTACTTCAAATGCACTTGTTATGAGACAAGATGGAGTATGTGATTAGAGCCTATATGCTGAGGAAGTGAAGCCTCAATTTCAAAATCATGCTCTCATGGCTCACATCAATGATGGCCCAACTCCAATGCCATCTGAGGTAAAATCTAATCTTTGTACTGATAAATGCATTGCTGAAATACAGGGTTATCATGAGCACAATCACAAATTGGCTGATAAAATCAAAGAAGAAAAAGTGAAATCTGAGATGCTTAATAGGGAAATAAAAAGTTTTGAAATAAAAATTAAATCTCTCATTTCTAACATTAAAAAATTGCATGGAGAAAAGTACACTCTTGCAGCAGAGAATGAAAAGTAAACTGAAAAGTTAGCTCAATCTAAAGCTGAGGAATCAGTTATTAAAATGAGACTTGAAAAGTTTCAGCTGTCTTCAGCAAAGCTGTAAGAGATGCTTGATTCACAAAAGGATCCAAAGGATATGACTTGAATTGGATATAACTCATGTCCCCCACCATACAATGACAATTACACAGTTATGCCTGAGTCAGTCACTCTTTCTGATCAAAATGAACCTAAGACTATCGAACCTAAATGAGTAGTAACTCAAATAACAAATCCTCAAAACAAACCGAGTGTTTACATTGAAACAAATAAGGAGAAAATCAAACTAGGTCATCCAATTAAAATCAAAGAGTGCTCAAATAAGTCTATAACTGTCATTAAACCAAAAAGCCCAGTCAAATCAATAGTGCTTTTTGTGAAATTCATTCCTGCAATGGCCAAAGGCAAGAAAAAAGCAAATGTTTCTGTGAAACCAACTGCTGAAAGCAGATCTGATTATGAGGTCAATTTTCTAAAAAAATTCAAGAAAATTAGACAAAGTTTCATCGAGAAACAAAGGGAAAACCCCTTAGATTCAAAAGAATAAAAGCAAAATAGATTCACTATCAATAAAATTTAAGCAAGGAGTTGGTTTTGACATCTTTAATAAAGATCATGTAAACCAACAAGAAAAGAAGGATAGAGAAGGATTAAGGAAACAAGGTCAGTCAAAAAGAATGAAAAACAGTAGTGTTATAAAACAAACTACAAACAAGGCTGATGTTGCTTCCTCATCAAAATCAAAGAATGATGCCTAGTTGAGGACTGGTAAGCCCACTGAGGCATCAAGATCAAGCAAAAGAAATAAACACATGTAGTGTGAAGTATGTGAAATGTCTAATCACAAAACAGATGAGTGATTTTTCAATCAATACTGCTGAATCTGTGTCATGAACAATCACTTCACCAAAAATTGTTATTTTAACAAATATTGCTTTGTTATTGATATGACCAATCATAATACATCTGATTGTTTCTTCAAGCAAAAAGGGTTGAGAATCCCCCAGAACAAGCCCATCTCACCAATCGCATCTGTGAAACCCAAAATCAGAAATTATATTCACAATAAATTATTCAAGACTTCTAGTTCTGATGATGATTTGGGTAATTTGAAATAATTAAAGAAAATTCAAAGAACATACATGACAACTTCAAACAAAATCATGATTTACATAAATCAAAATTGAAATTTTATAACCAAAAATGTATCTAGTTTCTGAAAAGACATAGAGATCAAAGGTTTCAATTTTCTTCTGATTCTTTAGCTGAAATTGATGAGATGAAACAGGCTATATATCATCAGAAATCAACCAAAACTCCATCCTCTAGGCCATAATTTAGAGGAAAGTACCAAAAAGTTACTATCATGGGTAGGAACAGGAAACCCAAGACCATCATGGCTTGGGTTCCACATTCTAATTAGTTCTTTTTATGCTTCCAGGGTCATCCATACAGGTCCAATAGCCTATCTTATATGGACAGTGGGTGCTCCCGACACATGACTAGAGATCGTTCCTTCCTTCATGATTTCAAGCATATTCAAGGAACTACTATAGCATTTGATGGAGATTTACAAGGTGGCAGAACTACTTGTGAAGGATCTATGATAAATGGGATGTTGAGCTTTGATAGAGTGAACTACTGCGAACAACTAAATTTCAATCTACTCAACGTGTCTAAGATCTGTGACAAGAAATATTCAACTCACTTCACTAACACTCAATGCTACATTTTGAAATCAGGATTCTAAATTCCTAAGGAATAGGTTGGCATGAAGACCCCGAGGAAGAATAACACCTATGTCTTAAACCTCAATTCCACTTTACCAAAAAAAGAAACATATCTTCTTTCAAAAGCATCTTTTGATGAGTCACAACTTTGACACAGACGTTTGGGACACACAAATTTTAAAAACGTAAATAGACTGGTCAAAAGAAACCATGTTCTTGGTTTAGCCCAAAAAGAATTTCATTTTATTGATCATTGTTTAGCGTGTCTCAAAGGGAAACAACATAAGTCTTCCATCAAGCCAAAACTGGTGAACACAAACAATTCTCTATTAAAGTTACTTCTTATGGATCTATTTGGATCTAATCATGTTATGAGCATTGGAAAGAAATAGTATTGTTTGGTGATCATTGATGACTTTTCCAGATTTACATGGGTCTTCTTCTTACTTCATGTAACACCCTGAAAAAGTCAAAACAAGTTATCAAGGATAATGGGCTTAATTAATCGGTATTTAATAAAAAAGGAAATGGCCATGGACTAAATTAGCCTTATTGGGTAGTGGCCTAAGGGATTAAAGGCCCATAATCAGCCCTTAAGCCACTTATCCAACCATCATCTTCCTTATTTGAACCCTAGCCACCCAAATTCGTAAAGAGAGATAGTAGAGAGAAAGTGAAGAAAACTCAAGATTTGGAGCTTCAAAGGTTAAGAGGTTGAAGATCTAGGTGTTGTAGCATTAAACCATAAGAAAGGAGGAACAAATCCAGGTAAGAATCAACCTCTAAACCCTTTTGTCAATAAAATCCGGATTCTAGGGTATTGGGTTTTGAAAAGTTGTAAAGAGTTGCATAAAGGTCATGCTTTTACGTATGAAAATATGTAAAAAGCTTCGATATAGCCTCATAGTTGATAAACTAAGAGATTGGACATAAAAAGTTGCGATTTTAGGTTAAAAACGGGCTGGTTCGCAATTTTTATGCGATCTGCGAAACTATCTATGCATCTAGAGAAATTGCATATTCAAGCTGTGAAACTGTGAGTTTTCTATGAAATAATAGTTTTGCAGGTAATTTTGCAGCCATGGAATTCCAACGAAAGTTGGGCGAAATTGCCATGCGAAACTAGCAGCGAAACTGTTAGCGAAATTGGCAGCAAAACTGTCAGCGAAACTGTCAGCGAAAATGCTTATCTGGCCGCGAAATTAGGCATAAAATAAGCCCATTAAGTGTTAACTTATTTGTAGGCTGTGTAATGTGATCCTAGCCTTGAAAGCTTAGTTTAGAAGTTACTCACGGTATCCAGGTGAGTTCTAGATCCCATTATTTATAAGTTTTTCCATTTTTTGGGGGTTATTATGCATACTAAATATACGTTTTTAAATGACCGAGATTTTATGAGGTTTTAACGGGAAGATTGGTTTTTCTATAAGGAAATGTTTTATATAAATTCTTAAAAATAAAAAAATTTCGTGCTGACCTGGCAGCCCGGCCCTAGCCTGGGGCGTTGCCCCTTAGACCCCACTAGGGGCTACCGCCCCCAAACCCCCGTTGTCCCGTGGAGGGTCAATTATAGTTTATGATGAATAATACTTGGTATGTTGTGTTGTTTATTTGCAAAGTATTATATATTAAAGTGGAAGATGATATTAATGAATAGTGAAACTTAATGAATGTTACCCTCAGGCCTGTTTGATGTTGAAAAGTCTTGCAAGCAATATGATAGATTTCACTTATGTGAGTCGGATGTATGATGATGGATCCGTATTCATTAGCAGGCTATGTGCCTTGCAGTGTGGATCAACTGTCGGGGGTTAGCTACCATTTTCATGTGTATCGACATGGATCGGCATTCGTTGTCGATCAATAGGGAGCTCTTGCCTTGTGCAATCTTGTTTATGATGAAGTGAAAGATAATGAACGAAAGAGAGATAATGAACATGCTTGTTATGACACAAATGATATGTATGATGATGTATGCATGGTCATTATATGATGGATAAAGTTTATATTTTCTTATAGTAAATAAAACTAGAACTCACTCAGTAAATCTAACTTTTATGCATGATAGTTGACAGGTAAATTGTTGATGCTGAAGATGGCACCTGGGAGCTAGTTGGAGAGCTATGGATGCATTTCTGTTTACGAAATCTTTTATTGTAATTCAAGAAAAAGTACTATGTTTTATTTATAAATGAAGGACAAATGTATGATTAAAATATCAACTGTATGTTTTAAGTGAATGTTTATTTATTTCCAATGCTTTGTTTTGTTATTAAAATGATTTTATGGTATGATTAACCAACTGTGATACTTCCCGAGAACGGGGCCTTACACTTCATTAAAATGAAGTGTCCCAATTAATAAAAGTTTTTATCACTAAAATTGAAAATCAACTTGATCATAAAGTCAACAATTAGAAGTGATAACGGGACATAATATATTAATAAAGATATGAGTTCATTTTGTATGACGAAAGGCATTGCTCATCAATTTAGTGCAGCTAGAACTCCTCAAAAAAATAGGGTAGCTGAAAGGCAAAATAGAACAGTAATTGAAGCAGCACGAACCATGCTAACCGATGCAAAATTGCCAATTACCTTTTGGGTAGAAGCAGTAAACACATCGTGCTTTGTACAAAATAGAACTTTGATTGTAAAAGAAAGCAACAATACTCCTTATGAAATTCTCTTTCACAGAAAACCATTTATTGGATTTTTAAGTCATTTGGTAGTCCTGTCTCAATATTAAACACCCGAGACTATTTGGGAAAATTTTCACCTAAGTCTGATGAAGGATTCTTTGTAGGTTATTCTTCTATTTCAAAGGCTTACATAGTGTTTAATCCTAGATTAAACATTAATGATGAATCAAGAAATGTTCAATTCAAGGAACATTCATTTCCCAAATTAACAAATGGTACCGACTGATTGTTTAATATTGACTCATTTACAAAATCTTTTGATTAATTTCACTTGTCTGATGCATAAAACCTACATTCAGCAGAACCTTCTTCAGTAATAGAAAGAAGAGATGACTTTCCAATGTTTACTCTAACTTTTACTAAGAAACTGATTGAAGATGTTCCACTACAAGCTGATCCTATCAGACAACCATCTCAAAATCAAAGTGTTTCAACTGAGGCTGGTCTTAGCATGTTACCATCTCCTTTAGAAGATCCATCAACTGAAACAAGAAATCAAGATCAAGCTACACCTCTAGTTGAAACTGAAAGAACCTCAAATGATGGAAGTAATCAAAGCGCTATTGATGCTGAAGCTGAAACTGACTTAGATTACTTTCATAACTCTCCAACAGTACAAGATGAAGTTGCCTCTCACCAAGATGATCTGAATGTCTCCAATATTGATGTAACTATTGCTGGTGACTCTATTCCAACCACTAGAATACATAAGAACCATCCAGTTAAAAGCATCATTAGTGAACTCAATGAAAGGGTGACAAAAAGCAAGTCAAGCATAGCAAACATTTCTCTATTTTCTTGCTTTCTGTGTCAAATGATACCCAAAAATATCAAAGAAGCTCTTCAAGACAACAGCTGGATTGAAGTAATGCAGGAATAATTGTTACAATTCAAGAAACAAGAAGTATGGCAACTGGTAAATCTTTTCGAAGGAAAATACCCTGTAGGCACTAGGTAGCTGTACAGAAATAGAACAAATGACAGGGGAATCATCATCAGAAATAAAGCAAGACTAGTGGCGCAAGGGTATACACAAGAAAAAGGAATTGATTATGATGAAGTGTTTGCTCCTATATCCAGATTAGAAGCAATAAGACTCTCTATAGCATATTCAGCATCCATGAAATTCACTCTTTATCAAATGGATGTGAAAAGTGCTTTTCTATATGGGAAGATTGCTGAAGAAGTCTATGTGAGTTAACCTCCTGGATTTGAAGACCCTGATTTTCCATATAGGGTATACAAGCATAACAAAGCCTTGTATTGTCTTCATCATGCTCCAAGGAAGTGGTACGAGACTCTATCATCTTTTCTTATTGAACATGGGTATGAAAGAGGAAAGATTGATCAGCACTCTTTAGAAAAAGAAAGGAAAAGACATTCGCTAGTTCAGATATATGTGGATGATATCATTCGTGGCTCAACAAACAAGTCACTCTGTAAGGACTTTGAAGACCTAATGCATTCAAAATTCCAAATGAGTGATATGGGGTAACTCAAATTATTTGTAGGAGTACAAGTCAAACGGACAATAGATGGAATCTTCATAAATAAATCAAAATATATGAAACAATGTTGAAGATATTCAAGTTTGCTGATTATCAGTCCATCAGAACTCTAATTGACACTAAGGTGAAGATTAGTCCCGATCCAGAAGGCAAATCAGTGGATCAAACTCACTATCGTTCTATGATAGGTTCACTTATGTATCTAATAGCCAGTAGGCCTGACATTATGTTTGGTGTTTGTGTGTGTGCCAGATATCAAGTAGATCCCAAGAAATCTCATGTGAATGTTGTCAAAAGGATATTTAGATATCTTAAAGGCAAGCCTACTCTTGGATTATGGTTTCAAAATGTCGGAGACTTTAATCTCTATGCCTACACTAAAAGTGGTTATGGGGTATGTAACTTCAATAGGAAGTCCACTTCTGGCGGTTATCAATTTCTTGGTCCTACACTAGTCTCCAGGTAGTGCAAGAAGCAGACTAATGTTTCTGTTTCAACAGCAGAAGCTAAGTACATAGCAGTGTCTGCTTGTTGCTATCAAGTTCCCTGGATTTAAAACTAGATGCTTGACAATGGTTTTTAACTCTTTGCACACTCCAATTCATATTGACAACACAACTACACTAAAAGTGGTTATGGGGTATGTAACTCTTTGAACCTAGTAAGTTTGAATTCCTAGTTCAATCAATTGGCATGCTTAACCTTGAGTAGAATTCAAAAATTACAAACATTCAAATATTATCAAAATTTTAAAAAAGAAGTCATGTTTCTGAAGTTTGTGTCTTCTACTTTGGGAAATGATATAATTACAGTCGTTATATCGTTCACAGTGCTTAATTTATAATTCAAAATACTGACATGACTTATCTAATATGTGGGTAGGCTCAACTTTGAAAGGAAGATACATGTAGTGATGAACTAAATACTCATATTCAACTATGAAGCACTCATCTCTGAGTACTGGTAAGTATTGGCTTATCCAAGTGTACATGTGTAAAGTAACCTAAGCACACTAGGTAATAAAGAATTATGATTCTTATTCACCTACATCAGTTTCTTCTTTGTTTTGCTGAGCAAAGACCTGAAAAAACAAGCATATAGTGCTGATGTCATGATACAAAAGATTCCAAATGTGGAATACATCCATATTGGATAAACTAACAAAAGAATACATTCCTCATGAATGAACAAAAGAATCCCATTATGGATCACCTTCCAAAATGAAGTGCAAAAAGAATCCCAATATGGATTAAATCATTAAAAGGATCAAATTAAAAGAATCCAATGAGGATTAGTGAAAATGAGATTTCATACTTTAAGTGACCTGGTCAAGTTAGTTGTGAAAAAGTTCTACGTTGCATTACATGAGGATGGTTGATTAATCCATGCTCTTGTGTGTGAGGTACATATTGAATATTCAAATTAATCAAAACATGATAAGTATCACATGTATTATAATATTAACCAGGTATGGGTCTAAGAGAACAAACATACTTTCAATCAATAAGTTCATAAACATGTCAATTTTACTAACAAATATTTCAATTGTGTAATGTAAGATTGATATGATCCCAAGAAGAGTATACTTCCTCTTCATGTACAGATAAGAAAACTAAAATTATTACAAAAAGATTTGTGTTCACAAGTTTTAAATCTTTAAAGTTTCTATCTAAATATGGATATAAACTTTAGGGGGAGTAATTTAAAATTTGATCAGTTTGTACAAGTATTTTCTTTCTTAAAAATTATAAAATCAAAACAAAAAGAAATTGAATGTGTTGGTGTAGAAGTTATACTATGGTATCTCAGCTTATGCAGACATTTGGAAGCATAAAAGTCCAAGATCAGTTAAACACTGGGAAACTTGTATCACATTTGATATACAAGTCAATCCAAGCAAGAATTGACAATCTCAACAAAAGTCAAAACTTCATAAGAAACAAGTCAAAATCAAAGATAGTTCTTCATAACAGCCAATAGATCAATAGAATACAGAAAAGAATTCAATCTGCAATAACATCAATTTTGATTAAGTTCAAATATTAATGTGGGTAAGTGGATTGGTTAATACGGGTGAAGGTAACCTAGACATATAACCAATGCGGTAACTGTTTTCATGTCATTAAAAACAAATTGAAACTAATGCGGACAAGTTAACTCTACCGCATTTGTTTCAAAGAAGTATACATAAAAAGTTTGAAGTGTTAGAAACCTATGCGGATAAAAGTGTTCAACCGCATTTGTTTATGTGGTGAACTTTTGTTCTGCTGCATTTCTTTTTACTCATCTGCATTTCCTAAATATGGCTAACTTCAACACTAAAAACTACTTTGTGTATCAAAATGAATAAATAATGTGCTTAATCTATTCTGACATGATGATGCATGAAAGTCAAGAATGCAGGCAAACTTTTGTTCTACCGCATTTGTTGAAGTTTATGTGATGCAAGGAATTTGCTCTATCGCATTTGCTATAGTGAACAAATGCTAGTGAAATTTTTTCTACTGCATTCGTTGTAATATACAAATACTGATAACTTTTGTTCTGACGCATTTGCTACAGTAAACAAATTTTATTAAGTTTTAAACTTCCGTATTTGTACAGTAAACAAATGCTAACAACTTTTGTTGAATTGTATTTGCTATAGTGAATAAATGTTGTTAAGTTTTTACACTTCCATATTTGCAACGGTACACAAATGCCGATGAACATTTTCCTTACCGCATTTGCTACAGTGATTTATTTTTGGCCACATTTGTTTTAAAACTTGTATCATTTGCAAAAGTCATTAAATCGACTATATAAACCCAAATCAGAAGGTCATTTAATACTTTTCAAATTGAGAGACTTAAAAGTGCGACGAGTAGTCATCACTGTTCTTCATCCATCATCATCACCATAACCCAAAAACCCAAAACCTATGTTCTTGATTTATTCACCCTAACATTCCTCAGCTTCAAACCATTACAATAGGAGTATCAAAGACAAGGTGAAAATCTTCAAAGTTCATAACCTAAAACCGTCGAACATTCACATTGATGTTGAACTTAGAACTCTAGGTTAAGAAACAATCACCAAAATTAACATCAAACTAAGGTTTAAAAGACATTTTTGAGTGCAATGATGTTCACTAACAAGATTTAACAACATACATGTGATTTGCGAAAACCTAGTTCATGTCAAAAATAGGGTTAACCAAATCAGAAATGTTGATGTCAAAACTTGATGTTAAGGATTAAATGGTGGTAAACTCAGATTAATAATCTCTATAAACTTCAAAAAACAATATATAAAGTGACTATTCATGACATAATCAAGTTAGGTATGATCTTTATGAAACAGTACATAAGAACACTCAATTTCGACCTTTAAAAGTCAAACTAAGAAACATCACTTGATTTATGAGTTGCGATTTGTCAAGTATAGTGGAATCTTCTAATTCATATGCCTCTAATGCATGGTATAATGGCTAACCTTACATGGAGCAAGCTCCATAATGTCAGTGGTTATCTTGACCCTGATGTATCTAAGGCAGAAGGTTTAAAAGACATGATCAGATTCATATCCACTATTAGAGTTGCTCATGCCATTACAATCAGACCAATTATTTATAAGAGATTCATAAGGGCATTTTGGAGCACTACTGAGGTCACAGAAGTAGATGGTTTTAGGAATCTGTTAGGGAGAATCACTGAGGATATTACCTTGGCCATTACTGAATAGACTGTGAGACAATGTCTATAGTTTGGTGATGATACCAATTCTCCCTTGGAATTAGAAGATGATGAGATCATGACTTTATTTGCAAACATAGGGTATGAAGGAGGTTCTGAAAGGAAGCAAATTGTAAAGGAGTTAGTTAACTTACAATGGAGGTTCCTCATTCATCTCTACCAACATTGTCTGTCAAAGAGGAAGACTAGATGGAATGATATACAAGTGACTACCTCTTCTTCTATATGTGCTCTGTGCACAAACAAGCCATTCAACATGTTTGCTTATGTGTTTAATGGTCTGGAGTTAAACATTCAGGAAGGTAGATAATGCATGTTCCTTATGTATCCAAGGTTCTTACAATGCCTCATCAATAAAGCTTTCCCTGATATTGTACCTAAAGGACCTGTGATGGACATTTCTTATTATAATGCCAAGTCTTACAAGTACATTAAGAAGGGACATTCTAGGAATTTCTACAGTGGAACTTTCTTTCCCTTATCACCCTAGATGTTGCAGCACTTTAATCTAGATGAACAAATAAAAGAAAAAGAGGCTCCTGTTGATAAGCCTATTCAAGAAGAAGAACAACAAACTGCTCATGATCAACAACATGTTGATGAGCATGTAGTAGAAGCTGAAGAAGGGCAAAGGCTAGTGTCACCATAGGTTGATATAGGTGGTGATCTTCACATTGGGCCTTCTATTCATGTAGCTTAGATATCATCTCCTTTTATGCCAACACCTTATAGATCACCAATCTTATCTCCACAAACATAGCCCATCATCTCTCCACATATATCACCCATACACTCACCCCATGTTTCACCAATTTATCATTCACCTACATCTCATGTTCCATTATCCTTAACTAAAAATGAGCCTGTTGAGTTTGGTGATTCTGCCAGCTCTTCAGAGAAATCCAAATCATCTTCTAATGAGGAGGACTATTAAGTGAGAATTCTAGTTCAACAAGTCACTTCTAAGGTTGTTTCATCTGAAAGTTTTGCTAAATCAGAGGTGAACAGGCCTGATGAAAAAGATGAGATGATCTTAGAGCTTTTGCAAAAAATAGCAAAGATGGAGAAACTCCTGAATAAAAGATCTAGTATCATTCAAGACATACTTCTAGAGTAAGATGAGAAAGAAAAGGAGTAAAAAGATATGAACGAGAAGTATGAGGTTTAAAAGAAAAAGAAAGAAAATGAGATAGAAAGTTTAAAGGTAGATATTTAGCATTCTAGGAATGAAGTAAGTGGTCATGTGGACACTTTGGCCATCCAAACTATTGCTATGGAAGAACAAGAAGGGCTGATTGAAGAACAATCTGATATAATCATAGACCTACAAAAACAAATAGAATCATTAAACAAGAGAGTCTTCGAGTTGGAGCTATTGGTCATTATTAAACAAGAAGTAGAAAAGGAGAAAGATGATAAGGGTGATGAAAGAGAAGAGGAAAAGAAAAGTGACAGTGATAAAGATGATAGTGATGGAGGTTCATCAGGGGAGAGTGATGATAACTCCCCCTACCATAAAGATGAGATTCACTCAGTCTAGAAAAGAGACTGAAACCACTAGAACAAAATAGGATGAACCTAGTCTAGATATGGTGGTCTATACAAGCAAACAAGAAGAAGAAACTCGGACTGAAGAGTCAGAGTTCAGTGACATGATTAGTGCCTTAGACAGTTTCACAACTGAGGAATTCATCATTGATGATGAGTTCTGGGACTTCATTGGAGATCATAGACAAGCAACAGAGCCAATTATGATTATTCCTCAATTTCATGTCCCATTTGAGAAGGCTTTGAGTCTTCAGATTATACATGTTTTGTCTCTCAGTGATGAGCAAAAAGAGTTAATTAGAAGGCTCTGTGAAGAACAACAACAAAAGGAAAAATCAGAAGTTGAGCTGAAAAGGAAAGAACAATATGCTGCTGAAAAGACAAAGCTGAAAAACTGCCTAAAAAGGCTGAAATGGCAGAAACACCCTCTGATCCAAGTATGCAAACCTATACCAGAAAGAGGAAATACATTTCTGAAAAGGCAAAGGGAAAAGAGCCAATAGAAAAATAAGAACCTACAAAGAAAAAGCAGAAGGATGATCCCCGCAGCCTTGCAGCTATAGTTGAATTTTAGGATGAACCTGAAAAAGCTGAAGCCTAACTAAAAAAGAAGGCTGAATTTATTGACCTTGAAGAAGGAGAGATAGAGAGTGGCTATATGGTTGATGAACCAATAGCTTAGGACAACCCTGTGAAGGTAGAGTCTTTGGTACATGAAGTGGTGGAGAAAGCCAAGTCAGATGACCTGATAGTAAAGACCATGTTTCTGAGTAACCATGGTTATGATCCTAATGAGTTATTTGGGATGACCTATGAGGGGATGATAGTAGAAGAAGAAAAGCTAAACAAATTGTTGGACCCTACATATGAGACTGAGTATGAAAAGACTTATTCATCCAAAGCTCCAATGTTTAAATTCTCATCAAAGGTCAGGCAGACTACAATTCCTCAATCATCGTATCCTGATCCCTACAGTATGACTGATAGGGAAATGAAGGACTATCTGTCTGAACAAGGATTCACCAAAAGAAAACTGGGCAACATGAAGTCAAATTCGATAAGGGTTGTTATCCTTAGGATGATAAATGAGAAGAAAGAAAGGCTGAAGAAACTTGAAGAAGAAATAATTAGTAAAAAGCCAAAAACTAGAGTATTTGCCCAAGACATCCAGCTCACCCATAGAGACCATGACTCTTTGGCACTGGTTCTACAATAATCTAGAGTGGTATGCTGAGCCATCCTAGTTAAAGCTTCATGAAGGGCTCACCACTGCTGAGATGATTAAGGGTGTGTTTACTCCCCAGGGCAAGACTGATCAAAAGATAATTGCATGGAAGTATGACAGTGACTGGAATATGTTCATGATCAAAAGGATCTCAGAGTTGGTTCAATTATTTATTGAGTATAATACTCTAGTGAACTCCCTACAGATTCATGATCTGAAAAAACTAGCCAATCTGGAATTGATTAATCATAAGGCAATGTTCAGGGGTTATGAGTTTGAAGATATTCTGAGGGTGTACAAAAGAACAGACAACATAAAATCTCTCAAGGCTATGTGTATGAGGAAAGAGTCCTTTGTTAACCCTCTTGAGAAAAAAAGACTAAACCAGCTAAAGAAGTGGTATTCCTTGAGCTTAAGGTGAAGCCAACTGAATCTTTGAAGAGAAAGATGGTTGTTGGAACTCATTCCTCCAAACCAATCTCAAATGTCTATTATTATGAAAAGACATATGAATTGGTGATTAAAAGAAGATGGGGAGGAAAAGAAGGTGCTGAGATCATATTGTATAGTGGATATGAGGTGAGATTGTTAGATGAATCCTTTATCCATACATATACACATGACACATTAGACAAATAAACAACAAACTAGGAGAAGCAGACATGCAATGCTTTCTAAAGTGCATAAAGATTCTGAATATGGCTTTTGACAGAATCATTGCCAAGAGAGAGCAAATGAGTAAGAAGAAGACTCCTTTGCAATTAGGAAATATTGTGAAGCTGGAGGTGGATATGGAAGGATCTCTTCTGATTCATAGAGATGGGATGTCAACTATGTCCATCTGGGAGCCTATCTTATTAAGAAAGCTACACATTGAATCCATTCACACTATGAGCTAGATGAAGATTCATGTGCTAAATAGAGTAAAGATGTCTGAAGCCAATGAATTTGTCAATAGGATAAAGGACATTCAGGATCCATCACTTGCAGAACCACCAGTTTCCTCTCCTACTCCATAAGACCCAACAAAATCATCACAACATATCCACTATCAAACCCTTGAAGTACATAGGCTGTATAATCCTTAGGGGGAGTATTGTTGGACCCTGAAAGGATCATACATGCCAATTCAAGTGGCGGATTGATGGTTGTTCTTTTGGAAATCCCACAAGTCCAAGAAGATATGCGGATGAAGCATCTGTATCAAGAATAGCAGACAAGTGTCGGCTAGCCGCATTTGTTTATGTAGATGACTAACAGAACAAATACTAAAAAGTGTCTGTTCTTTCGCATTAACAAATACAGACAACCGAACAAATGTTGAAAAGTAATTTGTACATCTACATTTACTAATGTGGATGCTCAGCAACAAATGCGCCAAGTGTTTATTCATCCGCATTTGTCAATGCTAATGATCAAACACTTATATGATAGAAGAAAACAAATGCTGATGAAGATCAACTCATCCGTATTAGCTAATGCGGATGAAGAAAGACAAATGCTTATGAAGACTTTTTGTACCTAGACTAGATTATAATATAGGGTACTTTAGTCTTTCTATAAAAGGCATCTTGTCAGCTTATAAATTTATTAGAAATCCTCGTATATGAGGTGACTTTTGATAGACATTAGACAATCAGAATATTTTGTTTAGTCTTATGTTCAAAAGGTTTATTGTTACTGTTTAATGCTCAAACCCTAGCATTCATTGTAACCTCTTCACCTCAATTAATACAAAGAGCATTTATGAGCACTTCTTGCATTTAATGTTCTGTGCTTGTATGATTCTGCCATATATTACTCACTCAATCATCATATTCTATCTTAATTGATTCATATCAACTGAGAATGTCATTCTCACACCTAGTCAATTTCAATTGAAAAAATCAGATGAATATTGAAACCTTTAATCTCTATGTCTTTTCATAAACTGGACACGTTTTTATTATCAAACTTCAATTTTGATTTATCTAAATCATGATTTTGTTTGAAGTATTCATGTATGTTTCTTTGAATTTTCTTCAATTCTTTCAAATTTCCCAAATCATCATCAGAACTAGAATTTCTGGATATTTTATTATGGAAATGATTTCTGATTTGGGTTTTCACAGATAAGATTGGTGAGATGTGTAACACCCAAAAATTTAATAGAAGGCAATAAAGGAATATTAAAAGGGGCAAATGCGAAGTTACCCCAAGATGAGGGACCAGGAGTGTAAAAAGGACAAAAAGGTACTGATAGTGGGTGTTAAAAGAAGGCATGGCCGCCCACTCCTCCTCTATCAGACTCTTTTCAGACGAAATTTCAGAGTAAGGAAGCGTGCTGTCGGAGATCGAAGAAGATCAAGAGAAGGGCCGGATTCAGGGTAAGGATTCGAGGGTTTTTGTGTGTTTT